>JAOSYY010000010.1:11748304-11763535 GCA_025727935.1 Hebomoia glaucippe
GATCTAATATTTGACTTTATTTTGTATACAAGTAATGTATTTCGACTGTTTATAAATTTGCTACAATTCCCAATTACCATTGGAAAAAGTGAGGACAAATAACCCGAAGGCTCTGGTTTAATCAATGATTACGCCTTCCCGCATATTCCGCTGTTGACTTTGATAGTCGATCAACCGTGTCACTCTGTCTGTCCGTGTGTGAGTTCACTGAAAGGATGAGGGCTACCAGCTAGTTTCTTCACTAATCTTAGAAATACTTTTCGTAACACATGGGCATGTATTTACGAAACCTTGAATTTAACTATTAATTTAAAAACATTTTCAGTATTCATTTTCGGATAGTTTTCCGACAGTAGATATAAGGTATTGTTTCCAATCCAATATACGTGCATGCGTATATAAAAATAATATAAAACCCAACAAGAAAGCAAAAGCATCGAGGACCAGCATTTGCCAGCGGTTTTGATCGGTTATCTTATAGGATACATTGGCCTAACGCGACGATAAGAAATATCATATTAGTCTACATTAATTAAATACATATCGTATTTTATTACTTGGTGTTTATATATATGAAAAGGATTAATTTTTATATCGACGTATTTGAAGTTTTCCATCATAACTTTATAATAATAATGAAGTATTCTAATAAAAAGCACGCCGTAGGCCTGTTAAATAGGGAATTTATCGTGAGCTTTAAACGATATCCTGTCAGAGCAAAGCTTAATGACGCCTGGTAACCCTAGTCGTGACAGTCCCGGCCTTTTATTGTGACTTGATGATCGTAGAATAAAACGACTTCAAAAAGAGAATATTTATGACCATTCTATTTTATTGCCAGCGATTATCAAACCATACATGATAAAGGCGAGTAATAACAGGATTAAACGGTTCCGATGTTTACATGAATGTACACTATAGATATATTATTCGGTAATACAATGCTGAGTTTTTGACAATTTATAAACTTCGGGCCGATGTGTAGGGTGGGTGGATAGGCCCATACAAGGGGTGTCATGGTGTCTCTCTTTATATATGAAATTGTGTTTAATAATACAGACAAATATACCTAATCTATATCTCACTAGGAAATACGAAATATATCTAAATCATTTGCAAGGAATAACGCTCGCGTGCTCCTTAGATCTGTATCCGTTTCACTCAAATTTCTTACCGAGTATTTTCGGATTATCTTTAGTAACGATTTTACTTTACGTGATTTTTTTAAATTTTCTTAATTAACATGAATAAAGCCTTTAAATACAATTTTAAGGAAATATAAAAATAGAGTTTATAAGGCTTATTTTACTTATCAAATACATATCTAAACGTTGAATAATATTTAGAAGAATGCTTAAATTTTCAGAAAAAGCTTATTTGGCAAAGCGAAATGTATATACAAATCTCATAAGAATTATTTGGGAACAATATTTATTTTGTTAATTTAAATAAATAAATTGATGTTAAGAAAGATCTCAGTAACAGTGTTGTTCAAAACTCGTCAACGTTTTAATTAAAGGATGGCTGTAAATTAGCTCAGTTTCGGATCCGTGACAAATTAAAACACAGTGTCGACTGTGATTCTAACGAGCTTCGTGATTGACAGGTGTCTAATTGAATCTAAAGACTAATTTACAAATAAAATGGATGGTGTAGTGGCTAACTTGTCTTCTGAGTTCATATGAAGATATCTACGACACTTCGTGTTTGTTGTTATCTTGTGTGTTATTTAATAAAGATACCACAACACTATATAACTATGATACAATTCAGGCTATTTGTTGGTTGACTAAGAAAGCTAACGAAGAGTTAGTTCCTTCTGAAAAATAACCGTATTTTCTTAAGCTATATATTTTCTTTTTAATCGGGTAATGAATAAAATAGTTTTAATAACTTGGTTTGTCAAACTTTTTTTAAAATTAATAGTCTAATTTCGATATTCAAGAACCGTTTATTTTCTATTAGGTAAATAAAGAATGCGCAGATTGTCTAATTTGCTTTTTATAAAGTTCTATATAGAACTTTGGTTATACTTCGCAAAAAAGCAAACACACAAATTTTATTAAAGTTAATAAAACACTATCATTAAAACTACAAGCTCGATCTTTGTGTTTTTAAAAAACAAGTATCTAACTTTAAAACAAGCTGAACCAAAGTTATAACTTTGCCACAACTTCACCATTAAAGTATTAAGTATTAAGCCGAAATGAGATTGAGAAATCCAATAACTTCTTTATGAGTACGTAAGAATAATTATATTGCTTTTATATGTCGCTTATACGTATTACGTGTAATCAAAAAGTGTTGCGAGAGTTCAAAGGTAAAAAAGTTGTTGCTATAAGATGACCTCTTTGCTGTGACTTTATTGCTGCTCTGTTAATATGATTAGGTTATTATATCACAGACGAATGTATCATCATATACCAACCACATATTAAGAAAATAACTATTCTGTGTACAAAGTTGCCGACACAGCAAGTCGTAAATATTATTGTAGAGCTATGGATAACTTTTTGTAAAACACTCGATACATCAAAATAAAATACTTAATTAATATTTAAGTCTTCTTAATACTTCTTATTGTCAATCAAGCTTTGATGTGATTGAACTTAGAATTGTTTAATACATTGATATACTTCGGGCGGAATTATAAAACAAACAATGAAATATAAATACGAATTTGCCATTAAAATGCCTTCATTATTATGATTTATTAACTCGTAAGCATTGTTTTTTGAAATATCATTAAAAACATTTAAATAACTAACGCAAATGAGTAAATTGAGATAAATAATAAATAATTGAACGTTCGGGTCACCTCGGGGCAATAGTCCCAATAACAGTTATTAATGATGTTTGTAAATCGAAAGAGCTGCTGTGTACGCTACACATATATAAAGATTTTTATTTAATATTATAATCAAATAAACATCCATACCTGGTTGTGTAAGCAAGTAATTTATAAAAAGCGTGTCTTATTTTTTGTATGAAAAAGCGAATTTCACAGATATGGCCGTGATAATAATTATTTCATATCAAAACTTCTATCTCTAACTTTGTGTCTCCCACGATATAAAACAAGGATGTTATAAGTTTCGCGTGAATGTCTGCATGCGTGTCTGTGGCATCGCTTTTTGTTTGAAAGCTCATCTCAACTACATTGCACGTAGCTATAAGTTATGAAGATATGTTGTATGCGTTTGATGATGTGTTGTAGTGGATAGTTAATTTTGTAATATTATACATATTATATAGTTATATACATGTTTGGCATAAAAAGTAATTTTTTCAATGTAATATTTTTAGCTTAAAGTATTAGTGAATATTAATTAACTTATAGCTGGGATGATTGCTTTTGGCCAATGTATCTGAATAACAGCGGTACACTGATTAAAGAATGTTTTAATGCTTTGAAATCCCGTAATAAATGGTAGCACACACGTAAACTAGGCAAATGTTACTAAAAGTTTTCCATACCAATGTTTGAAGTTTAACATTTCAACTGCTCTAAAACGATTTTCTGACATGTTCGTAGCATTTTCGAGAATGCGCTATTCTCAACTTGAATTAAATTTTTGTTTCAAGATTTACATTATTTATTTCAATTGTATTTCCGTTATTTATTTTTCGTATCAAATCCATGAAATTGTTGTAAGGTTCTTTTTATTAGGATCCATTCCTTTAGGAGGTCAGATAAAAGAAAAATCTAAATTTATTAGAGAGTTTTTATTTGTATTACTATTTCTAACCCATGCCTCTCAGACAATTTTTATAGCCAGATAATTTTAAAAACTACTTAATGAATGTCACCTAGTTTATAGTTGAAACTTAGCATTGACTCAACTAAAGAGGACTCCTAAAGCTTACTTTAAATTAGGAGAATATAAGGTAAGATTTATTCGTGCATTTGTGAAAAGGTGTGTTCTCTACGCCCGACCTTTCGTATCCAGGATTTATAATATTACTTCTCTTATAAAAGTTATGTAATGTTACGGTATTTTATTGACCGTGGGAAAATAACTCTACCTTTATTAAAGTTTTGCAATTAGAAGTTGAAAAGTAATTGTTGTTTTATTTAAGTCTAATATAACTCAGGCTTTATTTTCAACTACTCTTATTTGAAATGTAATAGATGTACTTCTTGGCCTAATGGTCTCGGCTAATACTTACGATTACCATGAAGTTGTGCATAAAAGCTGATACATATGTAAAATACAATTTAATTAAATATTTTTACGTGGTGTCTTCAAAACATTTGCCGATAAGAATATTTCAATTGCGTCCACCGGGACGAAACCAACATTCATCATTTCAGCATCAGTTTATAAATTTTTGAATGCAAGAAATGAAAATAAATAATTAATGAACATTGGGTTTAATCAATTAATGATGTCGTGGAAATGACATATTATGGCCTATAATCAAAAGTGCATCTTTGTAGACATTTGTTATAGAAGCTAACAATATATTATTCGTATTTCATTTTTAAAATTTAGTAATGAGTGATATGGAATATGTCAATTTTTGCGATACAAATTAGCTTTGTACAAGGATAACATAAAAGTACAGAAAGACAATCAAGGTCCAATTATTGTGGAGTAGTAGTATTCACCATGCTTTCTTTGCCTAAACGGCTTACAGCACGTCGGTCAAACCCCGATACTTTGTAGAAACAAAAAATTCAGCTGCACTGGATCCGGCTGAGGATTACTGTGAAACATTGCGCTTTCAGCATAATAACTATTCTGTTTTACAACACGGTGCTGGAATCTCTTTTAATTTTTAAATTGTGACTTTTAAAACGAGTTTTCATCTAATAAAATTGTTTTTAAAAGATTATATAATTATATATGTATATTGTAAAAAAGTGTAGAGTAAATATTAATTCTCGGTTCCTTTTTTACGTAGTTCCGCAGTAGGTGAATATTTTTTCATCCTTCCCACTGTTCTTTCTCAAAATTCTTTTGAAATACATCTTTATTTAACATAATTACTTAGACAGTGTAAATGTGGCATTAGAGACTACCTACATCTAAAACATTTCACACTTAAATAAACTTCAAAATTGTGAATGTGATAATATTTGTCTTTAATAAAACTTTAATAACTTTTCGAAAACTAAGAGTACATGAGTCAGGCGGCCTGAATAAATCCGACCCTATTCAAGTTAATAAAAATGATTTAAGTACGCATTAAATGGAATTTTCTTCCACAAAGAATATAGAATTTATACTGGCAATATTTCCACCAATTTCCGTAATTGTACCTACGAGGCACCATTACTTCTTTTTAAGCTAAAATAAAGTTTAACTTTATATATATAGCTAACATTAAATTAAAGTGTAATAGTGTCTCCAGTTTTAAATGCCTTTAAAAACGGTCTATAATAATTTTAACGAAGGCTTCTAGGCGCAACAATGGCGGCTGGACAAAGAGATCTGTTACGCTGAAGGCGTTTAGACAATTGCAATTTCCGCGGCTCTCTCGATGTATCCCTGTTATTAATCCACAACAAAGAAAAGTGTGTCTTTTTGCTTTCGTAATGTATGTCGCTTTTTTATTTATCTATTATTTTAATTAAAATCCATTTAGATTTTAAAAGCAAACTAATCGTATAAATACTAATAGTTTTTAGGAATTTGTTGCGTCCAGATGTATTTGAAATTTGTCGTAGTGATGATATAAAGTAGAACTGCGTACTACATTTAATATATATTTTTGATGATCATTAAAATATAACAAATATTTTTTTTTTTAAATGAAATAACTGACATAATGTTTTACAGAAGCCACTGTAAAAGGCCAGTCGCTGTTGTCACTAGCATGCATACGTAAACATTTTAGTGAAGTGATTCAGTTTTCATTTAATAATAACTATAAATGTTGAATTATTGTTGTAGGTGCTGCTGCATCACAATTTTGTAGCTTTCATTCGAATGGTTGATGTTTTATTGGAAATGTCAGAACGCAATCACGTACCGTATATATTTTGCTTTCACAATATATTTTTATCAGTAAAAATGTACACCAATCTGATCTCGTTAATTGATTGGAAACCACTACAATTTTCGTTCAACGATGTGTGTTAAATAATAATCGATTCTTAAAAGTATAAAGATATGATTCTACAAGTGTACGGTAACTAGTACTACTACTGCTACTACGGGAACTGTCTTTATATAGGCTGGAATGGTAATAGTATATTTTTTTATGACTTACTAATTAAAACTTATACCCATGAACGGGCAGATATTCTAACAAAACATAAGAAAGTATATTATGTACTTCTACATTCGCTGTAGATAAGGTAAGTGGGACGAGCTACTGAATAACGAATAGATAACATTACAAAGGTAAGAAGGGTAATCACATTCAGTTATTACGAGGCGTGTCGCAAAGAAATCTCATTATCGTGAATCTTGTCGGTATTACGAGTTCTAGAAGTTTCATTTCCAGCAGAAGTAACCGGTTGTGTGGTCTAAAACTTTACACCAGGAAGCTCTTAGTTTATTATCTTCGACTCAGAACGTCATACTTAATTATATACTGAACTTTACACTAAATTAGGTTTCCTGACGATTCTTGGGAAATTACTAAAAACTATTTTATTTAAATATTGTCAAGCCGATGTTTGCGTGTAACAAATATATGCGAAAACTTCTTATATCTTTCAAGGCTTATAAAGCAATAGAGTATTTGTAAAAAATAAAACTATTTACTTCTGCATAAAAATTGATTACTGACGGTAATAACCACAATTTAATTTAAATCATTTCAAGAACAAAGAAAACTATTTCTTAAAAAAATCCGTAGCACATTTACATTTTCTATTACTGCGGAAACTTATAAACAGCAAGTACCTTGCATTTTGTAATATCGAAAAGGTTTATATATGGAATAATAAGATAATATTAAAATAAAATTGTATATCTCGCAACAATGTAATAAGTTTTATACTTTATGCCGCGAGCAATTGTACTAATAATAATGTAATTGGTTTAGTTCAGACTCAGTATAGCGGTAAATGTTAGTTTAGAGAAGCTTATTAGAGCTTTGTTGTAAGTACCTAACTACCTTGCGTCGCTTGTGATAAATATATCTATATGCTAAGTATACAGTCACATACATCATATTATATAAACATTATATAAAGAAAAATGATGAAGTATATTTTTCCATTATCACAGCTCATACATTTAATATGTGACATGTTTACAAAGGGAGCTGTGAAAGCAAACACTAGAGCCTCATAAAATTTACATAAAACTATTGCCATTTTCCCGCTAACGTTTGTAAATACAGTATTTTTTCCCGATACAGCTCATGAATGTAACAAGAACCTCATGAATTTTATTGGCAGCGAAAACCTGCAATTGTGGCCAGCGTGGTCTCGACAATTCATAATAGAATTAAAAATTGTTCGATACACCGCAAAGCGTGGTTGAGTCGACGGGGGTTCGTCACTGACGAACTCTCAATTGCAGCTAAATGTGCAGTACTAAGCATCGAGGTGAAATTCAGAGCACGGAAATAATTGAATGTCAAGTGTTGTAGAGCTTAAATAGCGTAATTATACCTGCTTTAAAGTTCTAAGTTGTAGCTAAACTTTGAATTTAGCTTTGAAACATTAATAGTTCCCATCTTATAAAAATCTTCCTTTGCAAAACTTTTATTTCGACTGGAAAATTGTGTTCTTATTTCTATGTTTTTAGCGACCAAAGTATTATTACGAAGTCCAAATACGAAGGTTAATCTCTAATATGTCTATAAATTAAGCTAACAGTTCAATTATACCATGTGATAATAGAACTACTCTAATCAATCAGTCCTTTAATTAGAGTGGGTGAATTATCTGTTATTAGTGCATTACTCGTAACAATAAGGACTGAAATGCTGACAGGTCATATATAAAATGATTTAGGTATTATTTACTAGAAGTTACACCGTTAGCATTGATCATGAAGTGGTATTCTATACATCTGTGTACTTGTATATAAAAGAGGATGCGATGAGGATGACGATAAATGACATCGCTAAACTCGGAAACTATTTAAGCGAACATTATGAAAATAGGTATGTCTATGTTTATTTTTTCACGACAAAGATTTATATGCTATCCCCACAGATGTTACGCGGATTATATAATTATAGTATTATAGAATTATTGTAAAATTGAATCCGAAAAATGGGAATGAAAACAGAAAATATAATACTTTGAATTTAATCTCTTTACACGAATGACACGACACATTGGCTATTTACTGTTTTTTAAGAAATCTTTAATATTACTTTAAAGATTTTTTAGTTTGCAAAACAATGAGTCAACATCACGATACTGGGCTAACACGCTGTTAAAGTATCTTGTATCGTCCTTGCGTATATTGACAAAATTTATGGACACTAAAGTTTTCATACGCTTTTATGTTTTCGGGAGATTACAGCTCCAACAGTTTGCCCGTCGATGTTTATAAGAGCTCTCCCTTGAAGGGACGAAATTGTACTTTCATGTTTTTAATACCGTACTGTTTTCTTTTTGGAAAATATTGCTATAGTTATTTTATTTTATTTCGAAACTAATTTATAAACGAGTCTGACATAATAAGTCCATATTTTATCAAAGGAATTTCACCGAACTTGATATGTATTATAAATTAGGCTTAACTGCTCAGTTTATTTTCAATGTTAATTCTGTTTACACTGTTTTCCAAACATATTAAGTGTTAAACAAAATACATATATCTTTACACAAAGTAACGGCATATAGACTATACTAAATGTTAAATTAGATAACATTTTTATGAAATTCGTGCTGTAATTTTAAATCTAATTCGCCGTTTCCTTGGTGAACGTAAAACTTTTACGATAAAGTTTGTGAGAGTAGTATAGCATAGCTTTCCGTTCGATAAATGGTTGCAAGTCTCAAGTTGTGACGTCACAACATCAACTTCTCAAATAACTTTTTGGCAGGATGTTCTGAACAATAGGTTCTGTTCGCACTGACTCCTATAAACATAATAACTGACTAGTTTTTATTTCTTTAGTTTATCAGTGAATGAACTCACTAGTTGCGATAGTTAATCAGCCTTTGGAAAAAAATGTTTTGTATATATGAGGTTTAATCGATAGTAGGTGATTTTTCAGCCACTTATCATCATGTCGCGGTTTACTTATCAGAAATGGTAGGCGTCAGCTCATGCGCCCGCATTAGTGAGCTGAGTAATAATACCTATGTATTTATGAATCTAAAAATATACTTATTTATTATCGATTATTTGTTTATGAAAAAATGATGTTATATATTTGGTTGAAGTTGCGTTAGTTAGTTATTAAATTATTCATTTTATATTATTATTATTTCTACCTGTTACCAAAAAACAAAGTCAAAACTTGAATGAATTTAATATTCCATTCGATTACTATATACATACAACCACGTCTTTTCTCGTGAGGGTAGGCAGACTACGGCTTACCAGCTGCCATTAATGATTTCATACACGTTTGTCGATTACGATTACATATATTTATGTATTCGGATAGGCCTAATATTTGGTAGTTTGCAGCCGATCTTATAATGTAGGTGGGATTATCCTGTTTCATTAAAATTCTGTCTTGGTTTTGAGTTTTATACATTTGACGACAATCAGATGAACATCCATAAAGGTGGCTGATACAACCTTCCCGGTGACGTGTGCACTCCTCCACCACACCCGACGTCTATTCAGAGTAAATATTCAAAAGACGTGAAGACGCCACTGATTTATGTGCACCATTATTCTTACTTAAGGCGACGTAAACACATGCCGCTCAGAGGCGCCTTGTGTCGCCCGCCTCAATCATTTCAACGACCATTTTCATTATCTACTTTATAACTTAACTCTGTCAAGCTTTATGAAAAACATTGGTTGATTGTGCAGAATCGCTTGAGAAAATGTTTTTAACATGACAATCTTAAACTGTCATCTTTTGTTGACTATAAAGTGCTTTTTCTTGTAATAGAATAGTTCAATGAATTTGGGATTTTTTAAAATGTTAATTAAAATCTTAAAACAAATTAAATTGTGAAAAACTTGCAGTCACCCTCTAGTAGACCTATATATTCGTGTACACATAAATAGGACATCAATTTTACAAGTAAACACCATATTGTAAGCAAATATTAAAGGTTTAATTAATCACATTTTACTATTATTTTGTTGAAGGTAAAGTTCAGTCACAGTAAAACAAATAGTAATAAGCTTTGGAAGTCGCTCAAACTTGAATGAAGTTTCGGAGTTGTGGCAAATATTCCGACAGAGAGACAAGTGACAACTTATATCATATATTGTATCCTGGACATCCGTCTGACGCGGAGTACCAACATTAGATATAATACTAGCGAGTTCAGTCGCGACAGACCTTCGTGCGGTTGGATGTATTTCAAACTAATTCACCCGTTTTGGCGGGAATTAAGCAGCTGTCACTGTTATTTCCTAATTTAGTCTGTTGTCTCTGGAGATTTTAGTGTTCTATTTAGTTCACGACATAAATAACTAAAGATTAAAACGTAATTTACGAGTAAAAGTATATTAGTAAAATCATAGGTATAATTCATACATATTACAAAACAGTATTTGCTGAAATATTTATCTATTCAGTTTTGTATTACAAAGGTAATGGTTCGTTTTTACTTGTCTTGAAGTTAATTTTGGTTGGACATATATAAAATTTTGATTATACTAGAAAATTGAATATTTACGTATGTTAATATTCGCAATTTTATAATTTATGTTCGATTTGTCGTTTATCCTGTTCATTCGCGTTTGAACATGTATGATCGACCTAGACAAGTTTGAGTGCTGCTGAAGAAGATAGGGATAGATATTACATTCGCTTCCGTGTTACGTATCTAATAAGTACGATCTCAGTAAAATTGTTTTTGAGCTCGAAGTGTAAATGTCTTAAAAATCAATTGTCTGTTGAGTAATGAAATATTGATAAAATTGAAGAGGAAGATAAAACTAATATAAATAATTCATATTTCATTGGTTTATGAATTTAACTTTATTTTTATATAGGTCTGTATAGTTAACGTTTTATTAAGAGGAAAATAGAATAATTAAATAGCAGAATCTATGACGTTCGATATTAATATGATATATGAAGGATTTTTTTACAACTACACATGCACATCAAATATCGATTTAATTTATGACGTTGCGACATTGACAGGATATAGGTGTATATCTTTGACAAATTTTCTAGAAAAAGTAATTACGAACTTAACTATAATTAACTACAAACATTTAGTTTAACTTAGGGATTATTCGTTAATTTCTGACTATCCTAAAATAACTAAATAGTGAAATGGTAGACTAACAATTTCCCGAAAGAGGAATTAAGGAGCGAACGAATTTACTACCGAATATTACGTGTAAGAGCGAAATCGCGTTAAGGCTCATCAAAATCGCGTTATCAAGGTGTGTAGCGTGAATGTCTATATCAAGGTAAAATTATGAGTACATATTCGATTAATGTGTGGTGATTTCTAAGTGTACAATACTCTTAATTCACGGAAAGAAAGTGAATTGAAAAGTAATTTAACATAACTACTCTAATATATATAGACTTTTCTTTAGAGTATAAAAAAGTATATTCTGTACTTATAACAAAATAACTATTACATTTTTCTTATTTGTTAGTTTATTCCGGCCAATATTCGAGACGGCTATACCTATTGTACATATTATAAGAGGTAAATTAGAAAATATTTACCACCATTAATTGTGGATATCAAACAGATATTAAAATAATGTTACATAATATATAATGGATGTCATCGATTCGTGAAAAGATTAATTAATGATAAACATTTTAATATAACTGTCGAGAGAGTTATTGCAGTTTTCCATTATTATTAATACTTCTTTTGAAGTCGTTAATTATTTTTAGTCTTAAAAATCAGTCCACGCCATCAGCAAAGCGTGTATTATTAAAATTTAAATATAGAAATTAATTTAAATAATTTCGGCGCGTAATATTCAGGTAAATAATAAGTTTTGTCTCGTTATGAAAGCTTGTTATATCAATTTTAATGGTGTATTCCTCACGTAAGGCGCATTTATATAGAACCATTATAAGGTTCAATGTGAAATATGACAATAAAGCGTTAACGTCGCGTCTGCAGCTAGGTAAAGTAGACGGAATTTTGCCCCGTGAGCTCGGAGTCGTCTCAATTAACCTAATCCCTATAAACGAACAATTGTATATACATTTCTTGGATTTTTTTTAATGAAATGAATTAGCGTATCACCAGGTGATGAAGTGGTTAAAAAGTGTAGTATGCTGATCTCTAACGAAACTGCTTTTTCATAATTATTTTTTATTATGTTAAAAAATCATTACTCGAGGAATGTATCAAACCTTATGTTTACATTCAAAAAATAAAATACCATATCATATCAGCCATCATTATCTTAGCTCATAGCTTATAAATTACTACTATAATGATGTACCATGAGCAATATTGAATGTCTTATACTATAATGTATAAAGAAATCATAAAAATATGTCGCCATGTAGAAGTAGGCAAGTCGAGGCACTTGCGAGCTCTCAGAAGAATAACTAAGCAGCGTATAATAATACCTTGCTCCTATAATTGGAAGATGCAAATGCTCGCCGCTGCGTCTTTTCAGACATTTTTATAGACGTGAAGACTTAATAACGTTTTATGTAAAATGTTTCAATAAAATTCAATTCAAATACCCTACTTGAAGTAACTTTTAAGATTGAATTTTCTTTGGTTTCTCTCGTAATCATTTTTAATTTATGTAAATGAATTACTTCAATATATTATATTCAAGAGCGACTATCATATAATACAGAGACATGTAGTATAAACGTCTGTGAAAAAATAAAGCAGAATTTGATAACAATGTAACCACGAATTATGGTTCTGAAAATTTTTATATTGCTTTTAGTAAATTTACTATAAATTATGTTTGACTCATCAAGGGCATCAACGCTGACCCTTAATCGGAGATAAATGAATTATGTTGGCACCCATCATCCATCAACGTCGGTTATTTTAAGATAAAAGCCATAACGTTCGCAGGTTGCACACTTCAATATCGATAACCTCGTTATAAGGTTTGTCAGATAATATCAGCTGCTAGAATGCTTTAGGGACTGTGAAAATTATCCTAAAAAAGTTGAATTGGAACTTAATGTCCCACTCATATGAGCGTCCGAAATATTACATGTGTTGCAGATACTTTTTAGTAACCAAGATTTTAAATTTAGAAAATAAATCTGAAAATGTTTTTAAACATACCATTATGTTTGAGAGTCAGTGCATGAAGCATTTACATATTGCCTGATTCAGAGCTGAAAATTATCTTACTGACGACGAAGTGAAAAATATCTCTTAGGTGGTATATATATGTATAAGACTTTACACCCTGTCTAATTATAAACATATTTTTTAAACTACCTACCTTATCTACCTTAAAGACCTCTCCGACAATTTTAATCATCAGGTGCACCAATAACCACCAGTTAAGCCGAGTATCCGTTGTCCCTATTCCATAAAATATTATATATCATTGAAAAAAGTTCAGAATGTATTTCAACCTTTTCAAAGATTTAGGTTACAGATATGTATATGTAACATAAAAGGATACCATCGAGCATTATCAGCGTGGTTAAGAATTTTACTCAAAGCGAGCCGGAACGAGTATTTCGACTCCAAAGTAATAGATTTTTCAAGACGTTCAGGGGGCGGTTAAACTGTATTTTGTTTTAAATTGCACTCTAGCGGTGATCGCTACCTACTGAGAGTAAACCTGGCGAGATGAGACGCAATCTTCTAAAATGTTTTGCAATAAAATGTACAGTTTAGTATCTCTAAAGCTATATATAGAGTATAGACACTTTATAAACTGATTCATACGATAAGACTTATTGCACACTTTTTATTATTTACTTGTAAATTTTAAAGAAAATAGACAATAATTTATCCTTACTATATATTAAATACACAAAACAGCTGTTCGACTAAGCAGACTTCGTGACACAATGACGTGTTTACATATGTAATTATATTAGAGGGTATAATAAGTATTGACTACGTGATCTCAATAATTTGTTTTACGACATTTTCATCCGTTAGACAAATTTATAATGTTTTAAATAATCGCAAAGAAAACGTTTTTGATATATAATGTTATATCAAAATATTTTCCTTACAATTTTAATATCTCCCGAAGGTAATTAGAATTAAATGAAAAATTGTAAATCTTTCGTATGGTTTAATAAAATGAGTGATGTAATAAATTTCATTATAATATAAAGAACACATTTTTAAGAACAATGATTCGTTTTTAAATATACAAATGAAAAATATAATAATTATTAAAAATGATACGTTGTTAATCAGATCGCTTTATTTATAGAAATAATACATCATTGATGACGGGAAGCAGACGAATATTAATTTTAATGTACACAAAATAAAAAGATAAAATAATTCTTGTTCGATATTCGTCTACTTCCATCACCGAAAACGACATTCGAATAATTTCATGTGTTTTGTATAAAAATAATCGACAAGCCGTAACAAATCATTTTACGTAAATATTTTTATTTCAATATAACATTAGGCTTCTTGAATTTAACACTAACAATATCATTCTTTTATAATTTATTTACGTGAGGAACTTAAAGGCGCGTTCAAATTAAATTAAATAAAAACTAATTTTTCCACTTAAACTAAAATGTTAATGGTACACGCGCCCTAAGTTCGAACATTCTTCTACAATGTAGAATCTCTAAAACAAATGAAATTGTTGAAAATATTAATAATAATTGTTTTTTTTACATGTAGACATAAAATCTATATCTATAAAGCTTTTGAGGAAATAAAAGATTTTATGTACATTTGAACCCTTATAACTTCGAGATACTATTTAAAATATCTAAGTTCTCGTAGAAAAGTACACATAAAATAGACATTAAGTACCAACGCTGATCTTAGTTATCTTACAAACAATATTACAATCAAAATCAAATGTCAAATGAACGAAAACTCTAGGATAACTGGATATTCAAAGGGTATAAAAATAAGATTCTCGGTGATACTATAAGGACACTGGAAGTACCCCTACAGTTAGTAATTTCAAATTGCTACCAAGACAGAGCCACAGTGCATTTTTCGACTATTAATTTTAGATGCGGTGGATTGTTTAAATGAAGTCA
>JAOSYY010000010.1:11763635-11818263 GCA_025727935.1 Hebomoia glaucippe
TTGAAATAAAATCTTCGAAATTACAAATATTTCCCTATTTTATGTATAAAAGAAAACTTTGATCGATTTGTGTATGGCACAGACGTAGAAAAAGTAGATAAAAAATAACAACAAATGTACAAATATCATCAGGTACTTATATTGTAAAATACTACTAACATAAGCTTGTGAAAAATGCTTGGAATGGAGTAACTCTACTTGTAAATTAGTAGTAGGTACTTGACATGGCATGAGCCATAGGTCAGAAAAGTGTCAATTTGGACAAAATTAACATTTATATGGCAAAAACAATTTTTGTGAAAAAGTAAAATTCAAAATACATAGTTGTCGCAGTCAAGTACTATAAAATTACAATATATTCCACTGTAAAATTGAAAAAAAAATTAACTAATACCTTAATATATTTCATTATAACATCTTTAAGGCGCAGCACCTTATCCGATAAAATATCAGTGTTAAATTGGCAAGTAAAATAATTTGTCTGGCTTTATAAATAAAAACTAAAACTACATCCACACATGGAGATGAACAATTGATACTAAATATATTACAATATTTGATAGACAAAAGTATTATCCAACAACATTACTCTCACATGACACACAAACCATTTACGTATTACGATAAACGCCCATAGTTTATAACTTAGAGCGAAAACCTCGCCTTATTAAGGAATAACCTTTCCAATTTGTTTACGGTATAACCGTCTGTACAAGACCATTAAAATGACATAAAAACTTAAAAACAATTCAATTACATAGAACCTTCATTATATATAAGAGAACTGGCTGACTCGTAACTCCAGGGATGTAAATTCAATCTATCTCTTTGGATAGACAAAAATCGAATGTTACATTCTTCATGAATGTTTGTTTACTATTGTGCTATTTATCTGCCATTTTCCTACAAAATATATGCAGCAGTTTGGGTCCAGAAATTTTAAAGTTATTCCTTACGACAAGGTCACTACACAGACTTTAATCAGTCCGCGTACTAGTTTCGTATTGCTTTCCAACCTTATAGGTTGTAAGTTGTGCTATCCATTGGACAGTTCATCCTTGAGCCACTGTGGAACCGGACGACCTAATCTGACGAGGAGCTTCGATAAAGCTGTGTTATGGGGCGTATAATATCTCTTTAAAAACTTGGCCGACCTGTCCTCCATCGGAGGGTACACTCGACCTTTCGATTTACCCAGACATTTTGTCTTTTCATTACTTACAGCTTGACAGAAAAATCCTTTTTTCGCGTCATATCTGAAATGAAATTGCGATTCATTATATAGAAATAATTGTAACAATTCAAATTGCCGCTACGATCCATTTAATACTGAATTTGAATTATTCTAAATATTTGAAAGGCCGTTTAATTTGTAAAATAATTTTGCGTAATACAGCGTGATCGCAAATCCATGCCGAAACTTTGGCATATAAATGAGAATTTCTATTTGTTACAAAATCATGCCTCAACGACGCGCCGCCATGAAATTAATTTGAATTCCTCATTTAAACGATTAATTAGTTGGGCAAATTGTATCGTATTTTAAGTTTATTAGTTGATGTCAATATTGATAACAATTAAGTAGAAATAATATTAAGCATGGTATCTGTGTACCTTATGTAGTGATTATTATTATTATTTAAATATATTTATATTTAATGGTAATAATTATAAATATATTTAAACACACAATAAACAAAGACTGTACTTAAATATTGATTTAAAAACAAGTCCTATTTTTCTTATGCAATTTTACCAATTTTCATATTGACTAACAATATTAATTTTGTGTAAACACAAATAATAATGGTACGTAGTGCGAGAAGAAATTGAATAACAAATGTCTCAAATGAAATATATAAGCGCCTTATGGACGTGTATCGGCTTAGGCGTTGTAAGCTCTTAACATACGGCGGGATAACGATCAGGCGGCCACATATTTTGTGAAAAAAATGGTATTATGTTTGGCCGAATAGTTAGCTTATTTCCTTTTGTAATAACAAGTTTTTGAACTATTTGTTTACAGCTAAGGCCCAGGAATTACTATGAAATAAGGTTCATAAACATGCAAGAAAGTTTACTATGCGTATATATATAAAGCTTATGATATTTTAAGATTATTGCGCTTATAGAATGTAGAGTATTTAAAAATTATAGGTATACTAGCGGATCTGACCGGCGGTGTACTGTACAACCATCTTAAATATAAAATTTTTGAACCAAATTGTGAATATAAAACATTCCCCCCTTAAATGCGCACAAAAAATATCATAAAAATCGGTCCGGCCATTTAGGGGGAATTTAGTGACAAAAACACGGATAGAAGAAATATATATTAAGATATTGTAAATTAAAAGTATGTGAAACCATGTCGAAGTTTTTTATTTTTTTTTTGTATTTATAAAGACACGAAGAAATTATGGATTGGTTATGCAACGTAATTATTAAAGACACGTAAAGTTAAACAGAAACTAGCTTTTCGATTAAGTAAGAAAAGATTTTGCTAAGAAAATATAAAGTTTACGTGTGAAAGGACAATAGCTGTATGCAAAGCAAAATTTAATTCCGCAGCGATCGATTTTCCGTAGCAAGATTGTCGGAGTCACGACCTATGAGTTAGCATTTACCACAGAGTAGATAATGTCACTAATGTGTAGTGGGCATTTTGTGCCATTCATCAAACTGTTTATCAAAAGCTTTTCACGACATGTCAATATATCTGCTTTAGGTATTAGTAACTGAGTCAACAGAATTTGGCCAATAAATGGTGATAGTTATAACTTCAATAAAGGCTAGGAAACCTCAAATATAGATAAGGGGTTTTCAACCTGAAGGTCTTAGCTATATTACATCATTTGACATTTTCTAGAATGTTCTGATGCCGGCTTTATTCTTTTATTTCGAGTATTTGGAAATGCGTAGACTGAAATCGAAACGTGCACAGCACTTCGCGAATTTTCCATCTATGAACGGTGGTGACGTGACCCGGACGGAACTTATAATTTATTAAGAATTCTCCCACCACATTTAATACTTGCCGTTATTGTCATCAGAAATAATAAAAATCTATAAATATAACAGTAGACGTTTACGGAAAATCGATCGCCAAGTTCTAGAAATTACGTAATTAGTTTAAATTATCAAATGAAATTCTTGAAAATAATAGAGGATAAATATTCGAATCACTTGAGCAGTTTATTGTAGTCGACGTGCGGTGTTATCTTAAGGAACTTCTGCAGGGTGTTCATGACAACCGTGGGCTCGGAGCGCAGCAGAGACCCATCAATTATGTGCATTTGGTGAGAGTTGTACTCTGACAGCCATCGCTCCAGGTAGTGGCTGTATTTACCGGGGTTTAGGCAGCGATTCCTGTCACAAATACACACACAAATTTACCAATCAATATGATTTCCCTAATAACTAAAACAAATTATTTTTTCGATACGTGTTATCGAAAATTTCAGAATCCTTTTTTATTCAGGTAAAAATACGAAACTTGAATGAAGTGCAGGAAGTTATTTGTATATAGTACATTCAAATAACAGTTCGGTACAATGATTATGAATCTATTACAAAATAAATTACTGAACTACTTATGTTTAAAGAAAATTTCGACTACGGCGCGATCGCTGTAAGAACTAATGTAACTATGCATCAAATATCTTAAAAATATTATAACATTTTCATACTAACTAATTAAGAAACCTCTTTCTGACTCATTTCATTCGACAAAGTCTTGTGAAAAACAAAATAAGTATCGATTAATTGACAACTTGTCCGGGCACAAAATCCAATTGTTAACTTGTTATCGCAACAAATAAGATATAACAAGATATTTCCTATAACGATTGGAGCAATTGTTTCAGAAATAGAATATCGAGGAGCTGTCATTGGAATCCGTAACAAAGTTTCGTTGAGTGAGAGTATTTTTTCTCTCTCTTGTTTTTGTGATAGGAAATTGTAAAAGGCGGTACTCGTGATTCTATGTGTACATGATTCAATATTTTTTTTTAATTTTCATCTAAAATTAATCACTGGTAAATAAGCAGTACATCTTATAAAATTGTCTATGCATAATTTACTCATAGGATAAATCGATTTTAGGAAAAATGATAATTAACTTGATAATCTTCGTTTCTTCGAATCAAAAACTTGTATAAAATGAAATTAATAGTTAAAAATGTACTTACCTAAGATCACGTAAGTGTTTGGGAGCTGAATCATTCGCCGTAATGATGGTATGGAAAGTATAATTGTTCGCTACAGGATCTCCATGTGACCTTATATGTTGGTACCACGAATATGCTCTGAAAATAATGCCAATGTTTTACGAACTTACTTAAGAAGAAAAACATATGATTGCTTAACACATAAATAAAGCTAAGAATAAGAATATTTAAGTAAATACAGTTGCTTAAGCTTTAAGCTGTCGGGTTGTGATAAAAACATCCTGAACAGCACTGATTTTCAGCCAATTCCGGTGGACGCGGTTGGAATATACAATTATTAGTCAGTAAATAACACAAGAATACTCTAGCTGAAAGAATATATTGAGAGATTTTCATTAAACTACATTATTTCTAAACTAACTACTACTACTAACTTCATACTGTAGTAGGTATAATGTTGGCAAACATACATTAAACATAACCTTGTTACGATAGCATAATTTAACCGGTAATTTTATTTAGATTAGTAAAGAAAGTAGAAAAAATGAACACGTGATATACGTTACATCGTCAAAAATTCAAAAGGATAAGTTTAGTCAATGTTAGTTTAAATGTTTTATCGTACAATGGAGAACTGATTTTCTGGGAATTAATTTTTTTTAGAATATGGAGGTAATATAGTGTTTCCTAAACTTCCTAAACTATAATACTATTAACAAGTACTCGGTAAACAAATTATTATATCTTGGTGGTTAAGTCGAAAACATATAAGACATATAAAATAAAATAATAAGTTAACACAACAAGTCAAACTTGAACTCTGAATTTATTCGAAAATTGTGGACCGAAGGTTGATACATTTGTTCGAACCCTCCGCCGTCAACAAACAGAGAATTCCAATTTTCAATATTGAAATTGAAATGAGAGCATGTTTTTAAACTATTTTCATTTTTGTTCTTCACTCAACCCATCACAATTACAGAACAAATGGACTTGATTGAAATATTTACACGGGTGGCTTGTACATTTATTTTTAATTGCTAAATGTACGAAAAGAAATAAAAATCGTTAGTGAACTTTATAAAAATAATATTGGTTAAATAGTGTATCTATATATTTATGTAGCATAGTTGCTGCACAGTGTTTATACAGAATAATTTTTTTGTAGAAGCGATGCCCTGCGGTTCTACCCGCGTTTATTTCATCGACGTAGTAGATAAAATTAAAGTTGGCTTATGCCATTAGCTAGCTCACAGTGCAAAACTTGGAGGCAAATAGAAATAACATTTATAAATCGTGTGATAAGTACCATATAAGCTATGATGTGTATTTAGAAAATAACTGTTATTTTTATACTACAACCAGACATTTCAATTGTTTTATATGTATAAGTTCCCCATGTGAAACAATTTGAAATAAACATACTTCTTAACTTTTGTAATTTTATATACGTAACATTAATTTATAAACGCAATGTAAGAAAAAAAGTTAATATTAATGCACTAATTATATTAATTAAAATTAATTATGTTAATGCTAATAGCAATCGAATTTCGTAAAGTCGTTTTTTACGACTTAAGCACTAGGTTAAGTTATAAAATAAAATTACTGCTTTAGTTTTTCGGAATTAGCCTTAACGATTATATTTTGGAATTGTTGTGTTATCTTTAAAATATAAATGTGCAAAAAATATATCACACTCGATTTACTTTTGACAACGTTCGTATTAGAATAAATCACTTCTCATCAGTATGTATTCATTTTGTGTACTCCCTCCGTCAGACCCGTTGGAGCAATTAGGTTGTATAGTGGTAATCAAGGTACGACTGCTCCAGAAAAACTAGAAACTGTAGAGATATATGGCGCAGAGACATTACTTGGGCAGCTTTAATTGCCCGTTTAGGGGTGATACCCCGTAATAAACGGGTTGGACTACTTTTTTACCTTTTAATACTATGATACTAGATAGCAAACACTTAACATACATTTTCTTTATACTTTGCTCAGTGAAATTACTGACAATGCACTGACGGCAGGTTGTTAAAAGTTTCCAACGATGTTTATAGAACATAATGTATTGTAGAGCGAGTTGAACTTTTGTTGTTATACAGAATATTTCTGAGAAAAAGATCTTTTTTTTAATTTTACTAGGAATACGTATGATGTTTTGTTAGAGTATTATTCAAAGTTGGTGTATTAAAAAGGAAAACATATAAAACTATTTGGATTTGATTTCAAAACCAAAATTCATATTAACAGCAGTCATATCTACTATTAAGGGTCGTAAACATTTATATATCCAAGGGCATCAGGACATATTATAAGTATAAAATATACATACACGTAACGTACAATAAAATTCTAATGTCTGTTTATAACATTAAAATAACAGTTTTTTAATATAACATAAAATCATATACGGTACTCCTAACAGAAATAGTTTACAAAATTTGTATCTGATTTTTTGTTCCAGTTAATATTCAAAATCTGCCGGTCGAATAGATGCCAAATAAAGAGTGACTTAGGCTGCTTTTATCTATTATATAGATAAGTAACATTTTGATACACAATATTAAGGTGAGCAAACCACAGCGCGTGGCTAACATTAAATAGAATATAGGAACGTTCAGGCTCTCACAAGTCTGGACTTTTCGGTGGCTATAAAGTCTAAATTGTTCAAAAAGTACCTCTTAGAGGGCGATATGAGAATTGCAATAATCTTCGCGTTGGGCAGCAGAGCGTGCGCGCGCCTCGGGACGAGGTCACCGTCAAAATATGTCGCGGACTTCTCGAACGTTATCTGTGACGCGTTGCTCTGGTTCGGCGGGAAGAAGTTTAAGTACCTAAAGGTGGGATAAAATAAATTAAAATCAAAATAACCCCTTAGAGAGCGGAACGATTTCTGGATTCACATATTAATGCTTAATTGAAGTTTAAGCCTCCAATTTGGTTTGCTTTTTGAGAACGAGCATATTGACCATACCTTTTGAGATATGAAAGGCAGAATTAGAGAGTTTTAAATAAAGTAGTGTACAAAGTTAAAAATAATAATAATTAAATATTGTAGTACTAATATTTAAATTTGTCTAATTATTACTTCTTTATGCAAGAAATTCATTAATGTTAAAAAAGGACTTGAACATGTATTACTTAATACTATGCCTTCAATAGTGAAAAATAATGATAATAATGAATATTTATGTGAATTAAATAATTAACGTATTACAGGTTTTATTTTAATAACGCGATAAAATTTCTGACTTTTATTGTAAAATAAAAGTCAAAAATTGAAAATTATAATATATAACAGTATAGCAGCCATTTTGTTGTCAACATTTCCATTTTTCAGTGATCAAATTACCATACTTTTCAATTTGATCGTAACTTTTGTTGACGTTAAGTTAAAGTCAAATAATTTTAGGACCAGGATAGAAAATATTTTTGTGTCAGCACCTAAATAAAAATATTAAAATATTAAAATTTCTCATTTTTCTATTCTTTCAGAGATCCATCTTAAAAGTCTACGAATGTACTATAATTATACTATTACCAGTACCACATACATCAAATAAAACTTACTTCGTAAAATTTGGTCCTAGGAAAGTAAATTTGAAACACTATACTTTCATTATTTCTTACAATTGAACATAACATGAGCTTAAATATAACGATCGCGTTATTGCTTCATATAATTTCAAATAAAGTGTACTTTATGTCTGAATTCTTTGAAGAAATTTTCACATTATTCTTAAACATGTTCTCGCTTAGAGTTGCAGACATAAAGCCGTTTGATGTTAAGTGTAGTGGCGGCACAAGGGTAGCACTTAAAAATAATGTAATGTAATCAACGTTTCCTTATTAATATAGTAAGAGTTTAATATAATTGAGTAATAAAAAGTTACTAACACGAATGTATAATATACAGTAGCGGTGAGCAGACTGAGGTGGTCTGACGCGGTCAGCAAGTGATGGATGGGGAGGACGAGATAAAGAATAAAAGCTATTTTGATAACATTTTAGGGAAATTGTTTCAAGCCCCTTTAACAGTCGTGAAGAGAATACGTAACTAAGTTATGCTTTAAGTTAGTAAGTGCTGATTTTGCAAAGATTAAATTCAGTTCAGTAAGAAAAATATATTCTGCAACGATACGAATATTTAAGTCTGAGTACTCATAAGTCATAACTTTCCCAATTTGCTAAACTCAGGTCATATCAGCATAATGTATTTTATGAGCATATAAAATAGAATATACGTTTTATTAAAATAATTTAATTCTCACATGTCGCCACGCCCGCCTTAATGTATCATTTGTGATGATTAAATATGGAGTAATAATAAAAAATATCGACCCAAAAACCTTGAAGCTTTAAAATTCATTATGTTCCAAAGCTATCGTGCTAAGCGGGCTCGATAGGCGTAATTTATACCTAAGGGGTTGATGAACAAATTACGTTGACCTGTTTTGTTTATATGTATGTAAGTTGAAGGTGCGACGATATTTCCATGAGAAAGCTCTATGATACGATCAAAACTTTACGTTTGAACGTGCGTACCTGACTAATGAGAGGTCTCCGTGTTACCTAATATATCCTGTTTTGATATTATTTTTATAGGAGTTCCCTGTGTAATCAGATTGTAAGTGACATGATTAATTTTTTTATATAAAAATACAAGGAATGTTACAAGGTTTTGTAAGTTTACTATTATGTGTAGTAAATTTGAGCTTCATTCGATAAAAAACCTAGTAAGTATTTAACTATCAAACTGTTTGTATAGTAACATTTGTTCTGTCACATATTTTTTGAATGAGTAGATTCATCCGAATCGTCAGCATATTTACAACAATTTCAATGTCATTATATTAAAGAAGCAACATGGACCCTTAATATATACTAGTATATTATGTAAGAATATTTGAATTAATTTAATATATAACAGTATTTACAGCTAGCAGCATTTCGTACCACAGAAATAAATAAAATCCATCAATGTAGAGAGAGGTGTAAATACAACGCAACATGATTGCATCGCGATTGAACATTTGATTTACAATAGCGTCACTCTTTTGCTATCGACTGTTCTATTATATTGCCGACCGAGATAGTTTGACCCCAGAAGTTTAATTAAAATAAACTGCATTGAAGCTGGGAAAATGTACTACAAATAAATATTTGTACTGCAATATTACACTTTTGTTTTGATTTACCGTATATTACGTAGTGTCTTTGTTGATGTTAATGGACCAAAAGGAAATTTGAAGTCCTCAGATACTTTTGATTTGTGTTTTTAGATATTTAAATATTCTTACATTGATATTAAATCGCAATTTTCATAGCGCTTCCATTTATGAAAAGATATCCGGATGTAATTTCTAGTTTCTTTCTATTCGTCGTATGTTATTGTATTAAGACTGACAACATATTTGAATTGTTATATGTTAATAATAATAATAGAAGAAATAAACAAGTCTATCACATTAATGAGTTTCCCATTTATGTTTTTCAATATACCTTAGCTTAGCTTAATCTAGTTAGAGTAATCATCAATTGATGGTGGAGATTAATATAATTATTATAACAATATTTTTAGGTCAATACTATTTCCACCACCGTGAATGTCTTCGTGTAGAAAGCTAGATGGAATTATAAAAATAACCTACACCATGAATAGAGACAATAAGTTTAGTTAAGTGTGACACGCTATCCACTGTAGTATCTTATCTAACTCATCTGGAGCGATGTTTGCGTCCACCTAGTACCTATAACCATTTTTCAACGTATAATAAAGATAAATAGCTGTACGTGGAGCTCTCCACTATCCGCCACTGAATGGAATATAAAATCGCTCCGTGCTCTTGTGTTTATTCAAACTATATTATTTTATTCACAATAGCTTTGGAACGTGAAAACTAGAAAATGGATTTTCATTGCGAATGAATCTACACGCATAGAAGCATATTTTTATTTTTATTATCATTGAAAAATAGTGTCGATTTGTAGACGTTTTCAATTTTTATTAATTACGTATATTCTTGAAATAATATGTATAAATGAAATAGTTTTTCCTTTTAAAAATCCTAGTTGACGAAGGCAGAAAACAATTTCTTGCATTCTAGACAAAGCGTAATTGTACAAAGCTAGGTTAACAAATGAAATCCGTAGTGATCTTTTTTTTTGCAAATAGCCACAAGGTTTTTTAATTTACATAAAATTGTAATTTATTCAGGTACACTCGGCGTTTATTATTAAAGTCAACATTTTCTTTATGAATTTATTTGATCGGAGTTGCGTCGATTGATGAAAATTTATCAATTCTCTTTATATTTATGCGGTTAATTTTGCGATTTGCTGAGACGACGAAATTGTAATTTTGATTTTAAATATTATAGAGATTAAGAATAGAGAATTTTGTTTATTAATTTTCAGTTAGTGAATATAATATTAGAAACTATGATCTATTCAAGAATGAGTATAACCTGACTTACCAATCCAATCCTTTCATATAGTTATTATTATTGAAGAACTGAAGTTCTTCATACGTAGTAGGGCTCGGCTGGTTAGGTACTAAAGTTGGATGCATAGCTAGGAATGTATAAAGAGCAGTGCTGCCTGTCTTCTGGGGCCCTATCACGAGGACCCTGGGCAGAGTATCGCACCATTTCGACTTAGACCAAATACGTCTATGCCGGATGTCATCACATGGATTCTGAAACAATTTGTAAGTTAATGAACTTGAAGATAGTTAGCTTTCTTCTAGAATGGGGATCAATTGGGATTTTGGATAATCCTGCATCATGCTGCAATATACTGAGGTGATATATATGTTATATTATTATAAAAAATAGTCCTGCTATCAGCGTAATTTATTAAGAATTTGCTTAAGAAGTAAATAATAAACAAAGAATATAATAATAATGCTATTATTCATTCGTTTGTTTATTCCATAAGAACGATTTAGTCTGAAGCAGATTGAATTAAGTTCTTTAGAAATGGTTTTAAATCAACGTTTTCTGAATTCATTCTCCTCAAGGGAATTAAATTAAAATTGTACTTTCAAAGCATACAGAAAAGCAATCCATTTTCAATACAGTCGATTAATCCTACAACGAATTACTATATTTCGTTACAATTGATATAAGAACTTAATATATTTGTCGAATCATTGAGATACAGTGCGGAATGATTTTTTAGAAAAAAATGAAGCGGGTTTAATCTGCCAAATTGATTCAGCGAACGTGTTTTTTTAAGCTATCTCATACATATGTCGATGACCAGGGGAAAACAAGTTCGTTGCGAATGACACTGAAAAGTCTATTAACAGAAAGGTTTTTATAGAAATATCCTGAGAAAAAAATGTTCGGTTTTCATATATTTAAGGACTTCAAAAGTTTAATCATTCCATTCACCACTTGTAGTTAAGTAGGTATCTAATCTATTGTGCAAAAATCAAAAACTGCAACTTAATAAGTGTTTTTGTTTGTGTTTAAAATATAAAATAATTCCAACTTATTAATTGAGGTTCACGTGACAATTTCTGAAATCTTTTAAGTAGCTCAAGTTATAATTTATAATCAAAATTTCACCAAATAATCATTGAAAAATGATAAACAACTGCCACGGTTTCATACAAAATATATAGTATCCTTTTGTCTTTAGATATTGCAAGAAATGCGATAATAAAGTATTTCTATAAAATACTTATTACCATATAAAAGTCTCCTCGGAGAGTACAAAATTATATTCAGATCAGGATCCGTTGAAAGCCGCACTTTATTTTCCAGTGGTATAAGAAAAAACTAGTTTCATTTTCGTAATCATAAAAAGCTAATCCGGTTTCTTGTTGCGGTTCACAATAATATTATTTGGAGATATTGCCATTGACAATGTATCCAATATAATAATTGTAGAAAATGGGTTTTGTTTATATCTAACGTTCGTTTTGAAAACATCTATGCAGTGAATTGACTTTTTTCTAAATAATAAGGAAAGAAGGGCAGTAGAAAGCTATTCTTTTAAGAATTTCACTTATTAGTAGAGTCGATTAAACGATTTTTAAAAGGGGGAGATCCATTACATACGCTGCAATTTGTAAACATGAATGTACATTGTACATATACAAATATGGTATCGATAAGCTAGCTTTTGCATATTTACAGACCGAAGGTCTTTCCTTCTATGAATGGGGGTTCGTGAGCTGGGCAATAACAAGTTTCTTGGTATTAATTCCTGGTAACCCGTTTAATGCTCTAAGTGGCAAGACGTAGGAATAGCAATAATATGTTAATCACTACAAACACATCAGACTCGGCTGGAATCGTATGTTTAGGACTATTGAACCAAAAAAATGTTAAATTTCTTTAGTTTAGTTTATGTTTATAGTTTTAAAATACATTCAGCAAAAGAAAGTACTAGTAGTAGTATTTCGAAATAATAATATTCATAAAGTTTCAAGAAATAATAATTTTACTAAGTGTCTCATATTCTTTTAGAAGGAAATAATTGTTAGCAAGTTTTTGATAATAAAATAATATTAACCTTTGGATCGTTACGATTTCCTAAAACCTACTTTGCTCTCACAACTGTTGCTGACTGTATGCGTAGACGTAACTTATACGTATATAGTAGTACTGATGACTAAAAAGAAATACTATCCAAACAGCAAATCTGTTTTTATACCCTCCTCAATTTACGTTGTCTTCAAAAGTCGTTAACTGGGAGTGATCCTTCAGTGCTATTAATTAATTATACATTTCAAGACAAAAAATGGCTTCCGCTCTTAATTTCACCGGAAAAAGAAGTCCGTCTCGTGACAAATACCTTAACATTACTTTCAAAGCAAGATAATATTTCAAGTTAATGTAGAAATGGCAACATCACTTAATAAAATTAAGACGATAACTTATTCAATAGATATAAATAAAACTGTTAGCGTACGAAGGTTTTATCCGGAGATAAATAATCGACCTCAATGTCAGCTCTGAACTAATTCGAATATTGAGCAAGCCCAGTAATAGGTAAGGATCATGTTGAATAAAGGGCAATTATGTATATTGGAGAGGATAGAATGCGAACGTTTAATGGATTTGAGTATTACTTTCAATCAAATTGGGCAATTACTTGATTTTGGGTATGTAAAATTTTATGTCAGAAACACAATTATTAAGGTGCGAGGAATACATTTACTTCGTAAGAAGATATAGGTTCATTGAAAATTGAAAGTTGTAGTTATCATGTAGCAGTATTTATTAAAAAATATCTGTGAAATTCACAAACGAGCGATGCCCAGAGCCGCTGCGACCACAACGGTTTAAAACAATATCCTGGTAATAAGCTGCATATAAATTTTTGTTTAAGCTCAAAAGCATTGGTTGAGTAATTGATTATTCAGTAATATCGAAAGGAATTCGCCTCATAATTTATTTATTGCTCCTGCACAGAATTCGTGACATATTACCGGCTTCCATTGTAAGAATAGCTGTTGTTCTTCATCCCCTTTATTAATAAAATATTTGACTTATTCTCTAATAAGATTCATGAACATTTTTACAATTACATGATCATCCACGAATTTAAAAACCTTTCCAAGAAATATATGTCTTGAAATAAAGACATTATTCAGGCTATAATAATATCTTCGAGATAACAAAACGCAGGCTTTGTCTCTGAACTGAGAGGTATTTATGCGAGCATCCAAAACCGGAACAAACCTAACTATCTCTTTGACAGTTCGCTCCTCTGTGTGCAATGTTGTACAATTGAAAATACTAATAATATTCATAAGCTTCAACGTTATGCGCTTTCCTATTATTATTTAAATCTCTATATATTTCCTTGTTGAGAAACAAGCACATTACATGCAGAGCTAAGTAAATAATTAATTAAAAAATACGCTAAGGCTCTTGCTTCTATCAAATTATTATTGTCATACAAACTACAAGATATATAACAAGGTTCATGTCGATAGGCCAATTAGAAATAGCTTACTTGACGTAACTAACGTCCAACGTTTGATTACATTGTTTGTATGTATGTTTAAGACAAAACGTATGCATGGAGGTCGTTGATATTCCAGGATATAGTTTGCTATCAGCAACGGTGGCAATTAAAAGTTACCAACATACAATATACAGAACTTTAACTTTTATTGCTCGAGAATATCTAAATAGGTCATGACGTGTGTGGACACTGGTTGAGCAATATTCTCATGCAATTCTATTTGACTTGACTCAGCTGAATGCAATTCTTAACATTCTTTAATAACATTTGCCTATAATATAATACTTTGTTGTGTTGTAATTAATTGGTTCATTTATGTGAAACTGGCATAATTACTCTCGTTATTTATATATCTACAAAGCCATAAGAATAGGATAATGTTTCATTGTCCTGAGAAAAATGTTTTTGTGTTTTTAATGCTTAACTGCCATACATCTACACTGTGCTATACATGGTGTTCGCTGCTATTTTGATATTTTTATGGATGACATATACCTATTAGTCATACAAATCTAGCTAAAATTATTTTATACTAAAAAATAAATTATATACTTGTAGCAACCATAAATTGAAAAGTGGAGCATTATTGATATTACTTAGTTTTTGTGAAGCACGTACTAGTGCATTATAGAAGACCTCTGTGAGAAAATGTTTTAGAGGCATAATAACTTGATAAATTTCTCAGAAGAAAAGGAACGGCTGGTATATATCTTTAAATTACATAAATGCCCATATCATTAGTCGTAATATTACTGATCAAGCACTTACCCCCCACATGGGGCTTAGTTCATCAGGTCTCAGCTGGAAGTATTTCTCGGCCAGAGCTAGCGGCGATGCAGAGGCTAGCCTCACGTTCGTCCAACATCGAAGGAATTTCACGACCGATTCGAATGTGTACAGCGCCAGACGGTCATTTCCGTAGTTGGACATGTGCGTCATGAAGATATTTATCTGTAGGGAAATAAAAACTTAGTTGAAGTTAATCTGTTGATTTTTATTATATAAGATCTGCGAAGGAGTGATTCAAGATACTATAAGTATTTGAATATTATTCGTAATAAGATGATTTAATAAAATTAACATGTCTGTCTTGTATCTGATATAGTAGTTCGTTAAGGAATGGGCTGATTTTAAAGCGGTTTTGTTCAAAACCTGAAGTCAGGTGGTTCTTAGCTATAATTTAAGAAGATCTATTCAGGTGTTTAATGATTGATCATCTGATGTAACTTAAAGTTATATTATTGTTGAATTTACAAAATCTTTCCTTTATATATTATGTGTACTTGCAAGTACATATAATATATAAAGCATAAGTATTATATATAATATGTATTTAATGGCGATGTTAGTAATAAAAGCAATATTTTTCATAATATCCCTGTTTTTCTACGTAACTTTAACAATATATTTTGAGCAAGATGGAAGATAAAAGAAACCAATATGTACAAAAACTTGTTACAATAAGCTGAAAGGCGGCGAATAATGATGACTTGGCAATATTCATCGATTTTCAGCAAGGTCACTTCTTAAGTCGGAGACTTTCCGAGCAATTTACTTATATCAGACAAATAGAACATCCGTTGCAGTTTAACACGTATCTCAAATTACGTCCTTATTATCTTGGCACAAGTACTAATGATATCTGAATATGTCATCTATTCACACTCTGAGTAATGTACCGAAGGGAAGTGATGCTTCCGGATTTTGATACGTTTCTTGTAAATGTTTTTCATAAAGAACAACTCTCTTCACGACAATTATTTATGATTAAATTATCAAACGCTTTCCTGGATAGGTTTATAAAATTGTATAGATGTAATATTCAATGACTAACAAAGAAATAGATCTAAGACTATTTTTCGTAGACGTTAAAGGCTTTACAATTAGTTTCATGTATACATAAGCTTTTGTCTATCTAAGTCGGCGTACCTTTGAATCGGCTGGGCCGATTTTCAGGAACTTTTGTAAGAGAAAGGAGAGGTTTTTTATCTTTTTATTTTTTTTTATATAAATAGGGTTCCTAAATGTAAATCCTCAAGAAATTCTAGCGTTCAGTTTTAATGAAAAATATTTGAATTTCTTAGGTTCCTGAACCTAATAAAAATAATTTATTCACGAAATTAATGCGGTTGAAATCGCGGGATTTCTCTTTAAGAAATACGTATTGCATGTATAATGATTAATTATATGCCTGCATCACATGCACATACTCGTATACCTAGAACAGTGATTTTCAACAAACAATGAACTGAAAATATATTAAACATTCAGAGGTGTTGTGATGACGATGAATATTTAAATGAAAGTAATGAATAGAGTCAGCTGCTCATACAATTCTATGTTATAACAATCCACTGTTATAAAATATTATCGTACTGTAAAAAAGATCTTTCGTAAACCGATCTAGGCATCAATATCGAAATGAATTTTCTAAACTATAAAAAAAGGATATTATTGTTTATCTAAACAGTTCCTCCATTACCTAGGCCCGTACAAATTACTCATTTCTTAGTCAGTACTTGAGTATAGTGATAATATCCAAACTTAATATAAAACACACTTTGTTAAATCTGGAAACTAGAACCAAACTTATGTCATCTCTTCTAATGCGGGCATTAGGGTATGTATGATATTCCTGCTAGTCGTAAAATGGTAACTGCACCAAATACGTTACAGAGCAGGTCTGTAAACATACCCCAGTTTCACATAGCTCGTACAGATAAGAGCAACTAATGCACACTCGGCTTAAGCGCGAGCAAACCACACGTTTGTCACGGAAGCGTTTACTACAAATTAACTACTCTATTTTATTTTAAACGTTGCTAAACATTACGTCATGAGTGCTTCGTTCATCTCAATTACTGTATGTAGCTACCTGCTATAAATAGAATGATACAAAATTTCATTTTATTTTGTCATACACGGCGGCGCCCGCGGCGGCCTTGTATTTATGTAAGACTGTATAAATTATTAGTTTCTTATATAAACTTTCCTACCGAAATACAGCACAATTTTTTGCAACAAAGTTTATTTATATTCGTCTACATGTCTCAAGTCTTTGGTATGAAATTGTAACAGATACAATTAATTTCACGTTTCCAATATTAGAATGGAGTTTATACTTTTTTTGCTAAAATATGATACCTTTACAAATCTATATCTAAAAACATTATTAAATAAATATATGTGTAGTTACTATAAACAAATAATTTAAATTAAAAATAAATATAAATTTGACATATTTAGATTTAACAATGTCTGAATGTCAGTTTTTGCGTAACTATTTCATAAATATATCTATAAAATATAATCGATTGTTTTCTTTACCTTCTTATCTTCTCACATTATGTAAATTTTCACTACAATGAGATTATAACAATACATAATCAATAACATCAAGTGGAACTTCAGATACCTCTTAAAGTCCTACACTAACAAGACTTTAGTAATATAAGTTAGAGAATTTAACCTCAAACTAAGCTTTAGTTCTATATGAGTAATTGAAGGTGTTGAACTAGCCTGAACTCGATTTACAAATTAAACGCTAATTACTTTACAATTTGGAATTTTAAGGATATATATTGATAATTATTACATTTATTGTGTATCTGTATATATAGGAATCCTTATAAGCTATACCTACTAATATAATACCTGAAGCTGAAGAATTTATTTGTTCGTTTGTTTGGTTGAACGCGTAATCTCTAGAACTACTGATTGGAATTCAAATATTTGTTCAGTTTTGGAGAATGTGTTTATCGTGGAAATGTATAGACTATATAGAATCCAGAAACGACAAATGTTGTATGACAAATGAGAATAGCTAAAAAATATCATTAATTAAAATTTCTCTAGATTGAGGTAGTCCAGATTTATATATGTTATATATATATATATATATATGTATATATATATATAACAATCAAGCCAAAACACGCATTCCTGTAGGGCCTTACTGTAGACGGAAGTTCATAAGCGGAAGGAAATTGTATTTTCATCTCAACCATTTAATGCTCGATAATATCAAGAAATGTTTGTAAAAATATGTTTAATATGTGAGTGACACGAGTCAAACACGCTCTACACGTCACACCTTATCTTGATTGTTACATCATAAAGCCCGGGATATTATGCAGTACCTACATTTATAAATTCAGTCTGACTGATATACAAATGTCAAATAGGTTGCATTCAGAAATCTTGAAATTTCTACCAGCTTATATCACATTGTCTTGATGATTTATTCTAATTACAAATACGTAATGTGGAATATACTTACAGGATTATTGATGACGGTCTGAAACAGTTCGCCTCCTTGTATGGATTTATCGAGACGTTGCCTTCCGCCCGGGTATCTCTCCAAAAGCAGTGTGTGTGTGAACAAGCCGCAAGTCTGCCGAGGTAAAACCATCACCCCTCTATGCTTGAAGCCACGACGTAATCTGTTGAAAAAATACATGTGTTCTATACACTCGCGACAATAGTTACATATTATTCAATAAAGACATTGCACTTGACGTGGATAGCATACCTATACTATATAAGATTCTTTCTCGGAAACAGCTCTTATAGTTTTGATAAAATGTATCCTGAAAATCACTTTAATAAAAAAGGTGTTGTTCTTGATAACAAAATGTTACATTTACTATTTTTTATGTTTTTAATTACTCTAAAACGTGTTTGATTAAATTAAACGGTAAATTAATGGTTCCAAGAAAAACCTCAATTATTAAAACGTGCGTGCCCAAAATGGAAATATTATCCAAACCACATTAAATATATAGGGTGTGGAGCCAAACAATGATTTTGTTTTGGACGAATTTCGATACCACAATTTATTGGCACGGTTAGGGGTTTGACTAAAAAGTAATTGCTAAACAAAATAATACTCTGTTATCATTTGATATTGATAAAAAGCATTCTATGCAGTAGAATTTCAAAAACAGCTTTTACTTGATTTTGTATTAAATAACTTTTTTAATTTATAAAAGAACGCACGTCTCATTTAACGGTAAGTAATTTCTATAGCCCATTAAATAAATGGAATTAAAAGAGTTAAGTTGTCAAAAACAAATAAGTCCTGCCATAGGGCATTAACGATATGGTTATATCTTAAGTCTCAACATAGTAACGCTGAAATTCTGAATATATTATAGTTCCATGTGTCGGAGTTTTATTTGTATTGTACACATAATCGGAACAGATACAGCAAAGCGTCGAATCACCGCAACGCAGCGTTTGCGGCGAGCAGGAGTTTGGCAACCGCAACCAGTTAGACCGTAAGCTGGGGACTATCAACAACATCTATAGCCTCTTCATACAATAAACGAAAAATACTCGCAAAGTATACAAGTCGTACGAACAGCGAAATGCCGATGTATAGAGTAAAAATCTTTTTTATGTGAAGATATAAATTGAGAAGATAAATATAACTTAAATTACTTGTCATATCATTGGGTATTTAAAGAATAATCAAAACAAGGAGAAACAATTTATATTTGTTATATAAGTTAAAAAAAGCTGTTATTTTGATATTACAAACAAATTTTTAGCTACATTTAACTAAATATAAGTAAGGGTATTCATTAACTTTTGCTTTGAAGTTTTCTGTATTTTTATCAAAACAGTAATGTACAAGAAATAATATGAATATTTCAGCATTCCGTCCAATATTTCAATGGACAAAGATATTTGTCAATTCTAAGTGAAATGTATTGTATTGAAACCACGCACCACCCGTTTCTACTTTTCAGATTTCCCCAGGCTTTAGACGGCGACTCACGTTAGACGCCCTTAGATATTCTCAGTATGTGAATAACATAGTGACGCTTGTTTACTTACTAAGCGATATATAAATATTTCAAACGATAGAGTAAAAGCAACTTGCATGAGGATACCTCAAAACATTTTCGCATTCAAAAAACGCGGAGATGCTTAACGATTCTAAAAGGCAGACAAAAAAGCTTTTCCCTGTATGTCCGTTTCAGGAACTGTGCAAACAAAAGTGAAGGGGGTATTTCGGTAGATAATGGGCGGTTGTGGTTTAAGTTTTTTAAACTTCAACTTAGGAGACGTTCGTCTCGTAATTGTTTTTTGCACTGTTGCTGTGTTGAATTTACAAAGGATTTCCGTGGAACTGCAGTGCGCTTCTTACATAGAGATCTTAGTTGTTATCTATTAAGTTTCCAAGAGTCACAATAGTCTGTGTAACACATAAGTGCTGTTTTCTACATTCCTGTAAGATATTAAGAATGCAGTACGTATTATTCCTAAAACCCTTATACATTTCCTTTTGAGTATCAAAAAATTTAAGTAACTTACCTAGCAGGTCTGAGATGTGGATATTCTTCCGTGCTGGTAACTTTGACGTCCCAGACTTTTCTCCAAGCCTCGTAAAGAGGTTCATGTACTGGATACACCCCTGAGTGGTGCGGTGACACGGAGTAACATGAATTTGTCGGTATGCCATGTTCCATCGCAAACTGCTTGTTAAGCATCATCTCGGCCTCCAGTTGAGAAACGTTATTGTATAGGTGGGGCTGTTGATGATTCCACATGTGGCAAAACCTGAGAAATCATTATAGTTTGGTTACTATAGTTCCAGTTTGGTTACTATAGTTTCAGTTCCATGACAAGTTTTTATATAATCACGTAAAATACTCAATATATACAAATTAATAGCTCAGGATTAATATAAAAGCCAGCTACGTCAAAATATAAATACATAAAACTTGTAGATTTTATCGTTTATTATTAAATTTGACAAAGCAGTGAATTTGAACTTACCAGCTAAAATGCTCTCTATTTTTCAATAGCGCGTCATCTCCACGATTCTCGAGAACAGTTCCGTGATGGTAATATTTCGCACTGAAGCCAAGATTGAATCTGAAACCCGGCACAAGTCGCTGCAGCGCAACTTGAGAGGCCATCAATGCAGACACGTCTTCTTCGTGTAATCTTGTACCTGATATTTAAAAATGCAATCTAAAAGCAGGATTAAGGTAATGCCTGATTGCGGTATTCCATTGTACGGGTTATTGGTTTTTAGTCCCTGTTACAGAGAATTTTTAATTCTATGCAACAAATTTAACTCCGTAATTGAAGCATCTTTGTCCGACTTTTACTGCAAATTCAATAAAAACTATTGCTATCGCTGGATTTACTTTAAATGAGATTTTTCACATTTGGATGTACCAAATTCTTTGTTTAATATGAACCAAAAAAGGAAACCTAGGTAGTTATTTTATCGAAGAACATACCAATTTCGTTTTCCTCGAACATATAATATTCTACGATTTCTCATGTTTCAACGTTATTGTGTTCTTTAAGATCTCAGATTGGAAAATAATGAGTAGTGAATAACTTGACAACAAATTATATTTTAAAAGAACAATGGTCTTTATATTCTAGCACTCAATATAGCATATTTATAATTCAACCGGATAAATATAATTTTACCGATCATGGTTATATTGAACCTCTTTCCACCTTAACATAAAGTCTAGTTTACGTGACGAGATGTATAACTAGTTGTTTGATTAAAACTGTGATGTTTAATTAGAATAGGTATTTTACCACCGGCGCCGTGTCTAATATTAGGTTTATCTATGCAAGTAATTTGTTGGACGTTGGTGCGAAGGAGAGATTTTAATCGCTTCACTAATAAACGAAAATCTACATAAAATAAAGAAATTCTTCGGTGAAGTAAGACGTAATTCTTATCGACGACTTTAGATTAATTCTTTGATGTAATTACTTTTTAACACGAATTCAGAACATTTTTTGGTTAGACAGGGCATAGGAGACTGGAAATCTACTTAGCTATAAAAAATGGTCAGTGAAACAGACATAACATTGTGGCTGTACTATTGCTCCACTAAAGAACAGGTATAATCTCTTCACATTAATGTAAATAGATATGTAATCTTCGAGTATTAAATACATAGAAGGAATTGCTAAAAATCATATTTAAATTTTGTTCGGGTCACACACAGTCGTTTACCGATAAAAATATCACTGTAGCGGGACTTTTGACTAAAGCTATTAATTCGAAAATTCTAGATAAATATAAAAAAATGGAACCATCTTTCATCATCAACATTAATCCATCATTTAATCACTAATAAAGTCATTTGGCTGAGTTATTACCAGTCGTCATCATCAAGTACACCGTAACTCGTCTGTCTATGACTGATAATAATTGAATGACGATATCATACAATCTTTACAATTTTATTCGGTTCAACAGAATACCTGTACGAGTATAATAGACATTTGTTAATATGCAGTATAACTGCACGGGTCACGTATTTTGAGACGATAAAACCGTGAACAAACACAGTTCCACACGTCCGCTCGCTGTTATTGAAAATAGTAAAGCTACCTTTTGGAAAGAATGCACGTGTAGGTCAATACGCGTTGCCTTTTAATGTTATTTGCTAAGGGTCGAGCTCGAGTGATCCTATTCAAACTGGCCACCGGGGTCGTGGGTTAGAGCTTAGAGGTCAACAATGGCGCTATTTGTTGAGAAACTATACATTAATATCGCTTTCCAGAGTTTGAAATGAGCATATTACCCATTACGAAATCATTTGCGGTCCATCAATACAATATGACGAAGTAGTTAACATTCTAAAGTAAATATTCTACTAAATCAAGTTAAGTGCTGATTTTTCAATCTTTTGTACATCTTTGGAAAAATACTCATAAACGCCTTTTAGGCCATTGCAGAAAATGCAAATCTCTAATAAATCTTTCTATAGAAGAATGTTGTAAAAGTGAATGAAAAGCTACTTAATTGATATTAATTTATTAATTACATCATTATAATATAAGACAAACTCTATATATATATTTACTGTGTTTCGTTTACCCTTCACTCGGAAACAATCTTCCAGGAATTTCAGTAAATATAATATAATAAAAACAAAATAAACGTTACTCAAAAGAACGAAAACTACAGGTCGTCATTAAATGTATAAAATAAATGTACCAAGAGAGGTTTTTACATAAATAATTTAAGTTAATTTCAGAGCATCTTTCATTAATTCAACTAAATGGGTGCCGTTTAAAGAAACGTCAGTTAAAGAGTGCGCAAATATTTTCTCTCTCGATTTTATTTCTAAAACTGAATGATACTCGAAATGTGAGAAACCGCGAAGAGAAGAAGTGGCAAACATCATAATGGACGCAGCTGAAATATAATTCCGCATAATATCGCCAACTGGGCAGAAGATAGCATCGCTTTGTCCCTTCGGCAAAATAATAGCAAGTGCCACTTCAGAAAATGGCGGGTCGATATTTAATGCTTCGGAAAGATATTGAATAAATAACACAGATGAATTGTTCGACAATACACTAAAATTTATGCTTTCAATTATTATGAAGTACTACGATCATGAACCTATCGAACAGCCATCATCCGTCGTATTAATACTAGTAAATTACCACTAAAGTTATCTCTTTGACTTCAATAAATACATACATTCTACTTTATTATTTTTTCAAATCTTCATTCAGAAACCGTACTTTTAATTTAGAAGTCATGACATAAGCATTATGTGATAATACGGACCCAAAAGTAGCACTTTTAATCAGACTGTCCTGTGCATATTAAAATTATAACAATAGTTTTGTTCGCTGTGATATTATTTCTTTTGTATTTCAAACAAAGATTTCAATATCAGTAGATTAGTTAGCCTATTGTTTTTATGACAATACAATGGTATTATCATTATCCTCCTGTGTTGCAAATCTCTTTTGACACTTAAATCAAAGCATTGTACTTATCCGTACAATTAGCATAATAATTAAATTAGGAGCAGTCTTTCTAAACCCTTCTAAGTGCGGTTAAAGCCGAGCGCTCCGCAAACACACGGTAAAAATTAAACGATTCATATCATGCTAATTTCAGATTTTGTAAGAGCAATAGATAATTTTAATTTAAATATCCTTGAGTTAAAGATTGTACATTCTATTTCCCACAAACAATGTATTTCATTCGTGTTTCATTTTAGTTTTCTAAAGATCAACTCAATAAAGGTATGTTTAAGTAATTAGTGAATGTGTTATTCAAAACTACTCATACGTGATATAACAATATATAAGATTATTTATGATCGAGGAAAAAACAATTAATAATATAAGTGTAAATCTATACAGTTAAATAAGATTAGTGTCTGTAAATATGATAGTTACTGTTCTCGTTAAAACAAAAAAACCCATGAATTTCTGCCTGTTTTACTGGTAAGTGATTAAATGTGTGAGGTTATTAAATTTTCACAGGAAGGTGTAATTGAGTAACACGACTTTTGAAATACATATAGAAGAAGGTTTCCCAATTTTTAGGGGAATATATAAAAGTATGAGCATAAAATAATAAATAAAAATGATATGTAGTCGGGTCAGAATTGTACACTACATTTCAAGGGCTGTAACATTAGTCAAGCATAAAAGCTTTCATATAACATGTTAATTTTGTGATTAGTTGTGAGTCGGTGATAAACCGTTTAAGCCGTGGTTTTATTTTCAAATGAAATTCCACTTTGCATTTGATTCAGCTAGATTTAACACTCTGTAATCGGATTTACGTACCGGTTATTGCGAGAGATACTTAAAATCACTTCACGCAAATTTCGCTCCTATGCATTAATATCCTTTTTTAACTAATAAAATAATAAATTAATCAATATACTTATAGAATACGTAGAGAATTTATTTTGATATTAAAACGTAGAATATTCCTTAAAGTAACATTTTTAATTGAGTGTATATTTAAGTTTTAAGGCAGTTCATATGAACAACCCGTACATTGTTTTGCACTAGCACAGAAACATACGAGGAGGGATCAAAAAGTAGTAAGAACGACATATTCCTTGGTAAGAAAAATATAATTTAAAAAAAGAACCTTATTTTAAAGGAATTGAAGCCTTGGAAAAGCGTAAATGATTAAGTTATCAATAGTCATTATATTCTATCTCATTCTCACTACTCACTGCAAAATTGTACCTGCGACCTCTTGTCATCTTACAAAATGGGCTTATCGCTAACCCAACGAAACTGTTATTGTTATTTATAAATAATTTTAATGCACAACAAATATAAAAATGTAAAACAAGTAAAAAATACTTTCTTATTAAATATTGCCTTAAAAAAATCTTTTAACATTCGTATTTCAGAGTTTTATAATTGTGTTATATGTAAGTAACAGCAATACTACATAATATCTCACCTCGTTCCCCCACGAAGATATCATCTATGTCGACCAGTATCCACCGGTCGAGGCTCAAGCTGAGCTGGCCATGGCTGAGGTAACTCAACGCGTCGAGAAAGAGTAGCCGATGTAACCAGAACTGCAACCCGGACCCAAATAGGACCCTTTGGACGCCGTCCAAACGGCCGTGGTCTTGCATAACTGTGGCCAGCGGTATGTGGTCTTCTGTTGGACGAAATTGGATCAAGTGTGCTTTGTTTATTATTTAAGGGTAATATTGTTTATAGTGTATCACCATATATCATGTAAAAATAGTAATCCATATTTATGCCACGTTGAAGCTTTCAATCTGTACTTTGGTATTTTGTTTTTATTAACATTTTTTATGTCTGTTATCTCTAATTTTGTATGGTTACAAGAATTGTTTTAAGAGGACGTGAGTGGCCTAATCCGAAAGTCTGAGGACTACCGAAAAGTACTTAATGGACGTTCGGACCCGATTTCGATAAACATTGAACTGTATTAATGGAATTTTCAAAAATCGTTAATTCTAACCAGGACTTGAACTTATTGATTTTGGAGAAAACACACTCATTATATTACCGTATAATAGGTAATATGATTCGTACAAAAAGTTATTTCATAATTATTTCTAGGAATTAAAAGTACATTGCATTCACTTACCCGAGTCTAGTAAATATAACAATAAGTGCCGTTTTAATGGAAATTAAATGAAGTAAAAAAAATATGTAGATTGTAACATATTCATTTATAAAAAGGGTTGCCCTAATGGCGTTAGGCATTAGTGTCTAATGTTTCAACAATAACACGGTAAAACGCCTACACTTTATATTTTTAGCGACCTAAATACATTATACAAGAATGTAAAACAAAGTATGTGAATTCCTTTAAACTAAACTAGTCACTCGCTTCGACTTCACACGCGTGCAACTTATTAATGAGCTAAATCAGGATTTTATCGCAAATGTTTAACACCCCAAATTTGCTTTATTATAATAGCAAGCATTAATGGGATGGGAGCACAGAAAGTGAAAGGAGCTTGTCAGCTTATAGCTTATTGTTATAAGGTTACATAAGATATCATTACATTAATTTTAAATTCATTCCAGTCATTATCTAACATGGCAATTATAAAATGGAAAAGTGTTGAAGTAACGTTATTTTAGAGAATGTTATAGAAATTAACATGTGAATTAAAACAGTACTTCTCGGAACAAGCGCCTACGGAATAAATAACTCCGGCTAAATTACTTAGATATTTAACGGCTGATATCGACCGTCGACCACAAACAAGATTTGTCATTACCATTAAACACATATTACATAATTTTGTAAGAGTATTTTATTATTATCCTTAACTGCCATTCATTTTTATTGCAAACTAGTTGACCCCCACAACTTCGTTTGCGTTACAAAATTATAAACAGTTTGTTTGGGGACTGCTCCCGAAAACGAAAACGGGTAATAGTACTAATGACACCTTTGATGAAGGGACGGAATAAAATTTGAACCTGGCTAAAAAAACATATTTTTGAAACGTTTTATTAGCGTTTTTTCGGACCATCATGTTAGTCCAGCAGTTTTTCCTTCATCAAAGGTGTCGTTAGTACTACCACCTGTCTTCATTTTCGGGAGCATTTCCCAAACACCCTGAATAGAGTTATAATTTATTTAAGATTAAAAAAAAAAATTCCGATAGCAACATGTTTGACATAAAATACCAGTTTGTATGGAAAAATAAATTTGACGGTTTTAGTTTTTTTCTCATAATAATAAAGTTATTGAAGAGTCAATATCATATTAAGCGACTTCCTAATAATCTATATATATATATAAAAGAAAGTCGTATTAGTTACACTATTTATAACTCAAGAACGGCTGAACCGATTTGACTGAAAATTGATGAGGAGGTAGCTTAAAACTACGAGACAGACATAGGATACTTTTTATATATCTTTGGTGTTTTATATATCCTCAATGCCTATGGTAGTACTGATAAGACAACATGCCCAATAAAGTCATTAAAAACTGCTGATTTATTGCATATAAGGCAGAACTAAGTTCGCCGGGTCAGCTAATAAATGATACATGCTTAATAAACTCGCATATGTTAATACGAATTATTAATAAGAGGTAAAGTTTATTCGTAATCTAATAAAATCCGGTTCTAAAAATTTTATATATCTGAGTGCTATATTTGCCGCAAGGGTACAATAATACCGAAAGTCTATATAATAATAAAAAACACCACAAAAAATATTATTTTCTATTAGAATTTTATCGATCAAATTAACATAAGATGTGAAGAATCGTAAAACGAAACGCTTCCAGTATACTCCTGTAGAAACAATAAGCTTCGTAAGTAGCCGATATATCAATATCAAGAATGGAAGGCATCAATTTGCGTATTTTTATGGACCACGAGTCTGAGTTCCCGTGAGATAAAAATTGTTTTTATTACTTCGTCGCTATCAATTCAAATAAGTAATTGAGGGAACCATTACAGAGCAAAGGCCTCCCTGGAGTCGTTTTTACAATGAGATGTAATTGTCTTAACCGTCGGCTCGATCGTGAACCCTTCTTGATAAACATAAATCTTCACACATTAAACGTTAATCCGGCGAATCAATATCACGGTTAAAATGACAAGGGAATTTATCGTTTCCGTTTTATGCATATGGGCGTCTGTTGTCTTTCCCAAATCAATTAGGATCGAATCTTGTGTAAATTTAGTATGTTTATAACATAAGAAAATTTTGATGAGTATGAGGAATAATTGGTTAACAACGAATTATACAAACATAATAGATACTTTTTGTTTTCATATTCTAATAACGCATTTAGTGATCGGTATTGCTTGTGCATGTTAATGCTCAATATTCCTACAGCTATGGAACAAGTGACAAATCGATACAAGGTAGCTGCAACTACCATTCTGCAAATAAGCCGTTTCCATTTGAATGAATATTCAGTGTACTGAATTGTTGAACATTGTAATAAAAATTAGAGAACCATTAATTGTGTCCATGAATTTGTTTTGTTTTTTAACACAAGATGGGTGAAATACTTCAGCATAAGCAATTAAGATATTTAACAGCAATAAAAATGAGCGCCTACGGCTCAAAACTGTGTAAAAGATAATGGGTTAATGCGTGAAATATATGTATAAGACTATCCATTTCTAGGTTTTTTTAAGGATTGGTTAAGTTCTAGATACGAAGAAAATCTTCACGAAAAGAGATAAAATTAAAAAACCCCACTTGCTTGTATTTTTGCCAATAAAAGGAACTCACCATTAGCTCCGTATTCGTTTTGTCGCATAGCCCATGCAACTGGCTCGTACGTAGAACTATTTGGTCTGAATACTGTCCAATGGTCGCCGGGTAGTGCCCCCCAAGCGGTCTCTCCAGCACGTGATAACCGTAAGACAGGCGAAGCCGGGTTTAAGGCGGCATCCTATGAATTACAGCTTTCATAGAGTAAAGTTTGTAAAATTAGTTTATAAAGATTCGAAAATAAAATTTAAACATCGAAAGCTGATGATTAAATTTCAGATATAATTATCCAATTTTTAAAAACTGAGTCTAAAATTTCAATTTACAGAGACAATATTTTTCTTCCAACACCAAATTAAATACTCGATTATGTAATATCTAAAGTATCATTATGAAATGTTAACAATTCTGTAGCACTTTTAGACTTCTGTATATTACTCTAGATTATAAACACGATCAAGGACATTAATCCAACAGAAAATGTTTACTATAATATCTACTAATAATATAAAGTGGAAAGATTTGATTGTTTTTTTGTTTGCATTGAATAGGCTCCGAAACTACTTGACCGATTAGTTAGTACATTTATCGAGAAAGGCTATATTATATTTTCAATAAAATAGGGACTCTTACTAAAATTCCAATAAAATGACCTAAGTTATAAAAATCGATATAAATGCGAGCCAAGCCGCTGCTAGAAGCTAATAATTCATAAATAAAATAAACCTTAAATTTTTCGAAGTAACTGAATTTATCATAGGAACTAAGAGTTTCGTTTACAACAAAGGTAATAAACTTATCATGTATGTCATAACCTGAGGCGACACTAGTATGATATATGATCGATTGCAGCAGTGTCAAGTGGTCATTTTCCACGTACGACTATAAACTTTACTAATTGTTTAACTATTACTGTTGAACGTCGAAGCGAGAATGAAATATAGATCAGGGCTAAGGTTTATTAGAAATTTTCCAACGAAAATCAGTCTCTCAATATATAAAAATAGTTATATGTACAGTAATATATATTAAATTAGAAGGATGTAAATAGCTATAATTACCATGAAAACTATTGACTAAATTGAAAATATATAAATTTATACAATTTTTACATATAAATTAAGATTTATATGGACCTACAGGCTTTATGCAGTACATGACGTGACGGGTTATTACAATTAATAATGATGTAAAATAAATTTTAATTTACCTTAAGCCTTAGATTGGTATGCATGAAGAGTGGGAATCCTTTCAGCTGAGCGCCAACGAGTGTCTCTTCGCCGGGTGTAGCAAAGCCCACGACCCCTACCGAGTATTCTCGACAGTACTTGTCGAGCAGTTCTCGATTCCACTTGTCCATGTTCGCATATTTCGATAGAGACTCGAACACTATCACGCCGTAACGGCCCTTGTCCAATGTGGTAAGTACTGGCAGGCTTTTACCTGCGACTTCCACCTTGTAACTAGAAAAAATAAAGTTATATAACAAATTTTTCTTACTATATTATTCAAAAAGATACAATTATCCTCTTGTTTAGAATGGGTATCAATCCTTTTCTCGTATGAAATTCACTACAAGTGCATTTAAATATAAGATATTACCAATCTTCCAATTTAGACATTTGTAAGCTCATTATGATTATTTAGATCTCATAATAAACTTAAATTACGTAATATTTAATAAAAGACACGTGATTTATTAATATATAAATTCGTTACATACTATTTTTGATAATTATTTTTTTGTTAAAGACTGTTAGGTTATAACGTAAGAACGTTTGACTTGATTCCATCGTAGCATACCATATCATTTTATACCACAGAGACAACACAACCCCACACAGTGCAGCATTAACAATGAACGTATAAATTGTATGTGAAAATCAATACAAATGACGTACAATTCACCGGTTCCACAACGAGATGCAACGGAAGTGTCTACGTCGATTCCCATTGCTCGCTTCTTAGATCAAAATATATATTCTGACTGAATAAGCAAGAACAAACGGCACGAAATAATCAACAAAACCTTTATTCTCGAGAAGTATGTTTTGCAATGTAGTTTTATTATATTTTCCATTATTCTGAACAACACCTTTATATTACTACTAATGGATAACGAATATACACATTCCTTAAAAACCTCAGATACATTTTAGATCTTTACAAGAGAAAACAACGAACATCCTTTTCAAACAAAGGATCCCGACTTGATTGGCAATTTTGAAGATGAAGTTCTCCAAACATTCTCTCCAAGATGCTCTCAAATTTCCAATCAATGGCAGCAATTTAACCAATGTTGATAAAATCTGATAGGTCAATTGAAATTTCTGATATTGAAAGCATAAATAGACAGCCAATAACAGGACTGGTAGTGAGTGGTTTGAAAATATCGAGGAGCAATCATTTTGTTTTAGTAAAGTATGGTTTCAATTTGGCAGTCCGAGAGCACTACCGTGCGGCTCAAGCCGAATGGTAACTTGCAAATAGCATTTACGAATTTCTAGCCTGTCCGCCTTGCCTTGCTACCTAAATGTACGTTATATACCGCATTTGTTGGCAACTGCGCGTACCAGTTACTGCCGCGTTTCCGCAACATTGATATCTATAAAGGGTTACATCATCTTATGGCCTATTCTTCAAACACACTAATTGTAATAAAACTAAATTCCTAGTTTAAACGACATTTCCGTATCTGTTTTACTCATCATTTTTATTTAAAAGTAAGTAAATAATGCAATTTTTGTGATCCGCTTAAATGAAACAAGATCTGAGAGTTGTTAGGTATAATGCATATACCACTAACTAAGCTACACGGGTAGAGTATTGGTAATAAGTGACATATATATAAACACAGCTAATATGTTTCTAATTACCTTAATTAACATCCCGTTGCGACACGAAACGGTACTAGGTTTAAATTAAAGTACTCCAACGGTCTAATTTGGCCTTGAACGGAATGTGAGGCCTATTTCGTGATAAGGGAGTTGGGACAAAACAATGTCTCGTGCAATTTACGTTTCCCAAAGATAATGCTTATTTGTGGAAACGTATTTTTTTATTTAAGAAAAATTGCAGATAGATTTTAATATTTACATTTTAGAGGTTATCGAGGTTAACATACACGGAAATTATTTATCTCGTGGCTTCAACTTACATAACATACATATTAAAATTATTGTTGATTCAACTAAACATAAAAATAGTAATAAATATGAAGTGAGCGGCAAAGTCACGATAAGGAGTATTCCGTGGCGTGGGTCGACTCTAATGGCGACGGAGAGGGCTAGAAGTTTGTAAACTAACGACCGCCACTACTTGCTTTACGTCGAGTACAACTTATTGGTAACATTATTAAACTATTTTTTTTTTAACCAAACTTTATGTACATTTTGTCGTCTGGTGTAATATTTATATAAGATAATTTTGCTTTAAAATCTGATTGAAAAATTTAGTTTAGTCCGATATTAATAAGTTGACGGTAGTAGTGAATATAGTTTATACATGTTTAATGACCCAATTTTGATGAAGTCTAAAGTTCACTTAGTATAAGCGAGATCGAATATCATTCGTATGTTTCGATCACAGAAATATATGGTAGATTAACACCATAATTTATAATATCAACTTCTAAAAATATTAATATCATACTTCCATAAGTATAAAAACATAATTGTGCTATTCATTCCGCATGTCTAAGAATCGCAATGAATCCTATGTGACGCCAAAGCAAAGATCATATATAGAGAATTGTTATAGCAACTTTGTCCTACGTTTTAAACACACCATAAAACCGAAATGGAGTATCATATTTTATTACGCACAGCTGATAAGTAATAAAACGTTTTATTATTATAACATAGAATGCAACTGCATAATATGTGCCAACACATTAAAGTTTGTTTATGATAGGATTACTGTAATGTAAATTTCGCGCAGAGTAATTAAGGCGTTTTGACAGCAGCTCGCACTAATGAGGAATGAGGCTCCACAGCAGACGCGAAGCAAGGCGCGATGCTGCCTCTAATGGCTCTACTAACTAACTAACTGTCACCGCAACGACTTCCAGGCGAGGCGTGCTAATACCGCGAACCTTGTCACCTTCAAATTTAACTTCGCATTACTGATTCACACCCTTTTGCTTATACGAAACAATATAGAAATTATTAAGGTCGCTTCACATGGAATATGACGCCTAATTTCGGTACGGCGTGTAATAATTAATAAGCCTCGCTAGTGATGTTTACTGTAACAGTTTGCTTCAATGAACTGTTTTGAATTAATAATGTGTTAATTAATTTCTATTGGGGCAATAGACAGTAGACGTGGAAATTTCTTATACACAAAAATTTTATTTCTAATACATTGTGAATTGTAATTTCAAGATACGCTTTTAATTTCGACATTGCATTTGTTACACATCAAACAAACGAGGCCGCGAAAATGGATGCTCATCAACGCAATTGGGCGTACGCCCGGTTGGGTCCGAGTGCCCCTCCGTGATAATTCGCAAAATTACATCCATTTATTGTGTTTACCTCCCACTTTATTAATCTCTTTGAGGTCAAACGCAATGTATATTGTAACAAATTGTTGGCGTCAAATATTTCTCAGAAAACCGCGAGATAACACGTTGAACTTTAAGCAAGTTACCTACAACGACGATGATAACAGATTCGACTATATAAAACTCTAATCCAATAATATGTAAAGAATTCTTTGAAAAATATTGACATAAAACTAATTCCTTAGACGTCAAACATTTCACAAACAAGTACGCCGTCAGCGACAAGTCAGCAATAAGTTTCAAGTAGTGAACAATATTTCCAACAAGATTGGAGCTCTTTCGATTGACATGAACTAAACGAGATGGCCTAAGAACAAACCTAGTACATATGTTATCACAGCCCCTCGTTCAGCCTTTCGGAGCCAAGCACTTCAACTAGTCCGCAAACATCGTGCGGTAATAGTCATCAACAAAGCGGGCCCAGTAGCGACAACATTTTAAAAGATACTCAACTGAATTGCTGTTACTACTAGTCTTTAATGAGTAATTGTTTGGCTATTAAAAATATATATATTTTCGATCAGATCCGGGATAATTAAAGCATAGTGACCGATTTTATATTTTACACTTTCTATAAATATAATTTTAGAAGAAAACGAGTCGAAATTAGAACAACAGCTTTTTTTCATGTCTGATATTTAGGGTTGGGTGTTCGATAATGAGAAATTAATGAAGGGATAGGTTTCAACAAGATTAGAAAAAACTGACAAAATAAAACATACATTTGAATAAAAATAAAATGTGTTCATTTAAATGACTCAATCGTAAACCGCACATAGTCTTCGTATATGAACTTCTAAAAATTTAATGAGATTATTCGATATCTAATGAAAAATATAACACAGCATAAATATATTATTAATCGAATGAATGACAAATGCTTTCAAAAGTAATAGACTTTAGTTTTTACGGTATGATATAAAATAATGTGATTCAATGACATCATTTGTCGCTAACCGACATTGAACTTAACTTTTGGACAGTGATATTCCTCTTCGTGATATGTTTGTATAAACTCTTTACAACTACAGAAATTCATCTAGCGTTTGTGCATAAGACACATGTCCTGACGACGATTAAAAATAGGCATGGCGCTATTAAAAATTGTATACGAAACCACATCCATGGTAATCGTTTTATTACAAAACATTAACATACATACCAAAATAGGTATTCAAATCAAAAATAACAAAGCCGTTGTGTAATAAATTAAGCAATGGTATTAACATATTAAAATTCTAAACAAGACTCGCATAAATTCTTTAGGAGTAGGAACGGATCGAAGCTGTTTAAGCTTATTTATTCCAGCGACGTTATCGATTGTAATGCCGGCTATTGAAACTGCATACTAATGAAAGTACTAGATGCACAAGTTTATTCCTAAGGACATTTAGGGCCGCATCTGGAGGGGAATAAGTGTGCCAATCTCCCGTTGAATATAATTTGTATTGAACGCTGCATTATGCGCAACATACGTTAAACAATACCTGCCTCTAGCTTATAATGGATAATTGAACGACTATCTCCGTTGCCAATGATTTTCTGTTTTCTCTATGACAAAAATGTACCCATAAAATATCAACATACAAGACATTTAGCCATTGAAAATTTGTAAAAATTATTTCAGTATGTGATCGTGCACTCTTGTCAAATAGAAAATGGCCTAACCGTTTCAAATATTACTTTAATTCTTTCCCCTTAATATTCGGGCGGTTTGAAAAGAAGAAAATTAGAGTAAACCCAAAGAAGCAGTAAACAAATTAAATTTTGCAGAGGGGTAATAACTCTTTTTTTAAATAAAAATTATCGATAAACGAGACATAAGCCACCTGCAATGGTGACACCGGAGCGAAATAAATATAAATAGGTCTATTTATGTTTATTATATATTATATAGGTCTATATATTATATAGGTATATATATTATATATTTATATAGGTCTATTTACGATGAAACTTTATAGACTGAAGGCAAACTAGACTGTAATATAACGTCGTTTAAACTACTTACCGTATTCGATTGGCGACAAGTAATTCGGCAATGTCGCGTCCAAGTCGTGAGTACAGAGATTCAGCGATGACGAGCACCTTCGCGTCGATGCGTAGCCGCGCGTCCGACCTGTGGTCGCGTGCGGCTTGCTGCTGCGACGCGAGCAGAGAGCACTGTGATAGAGGCCGTGGCACGCGGTCTCGCCACACCAGGCTGTTATTTAATAAAATATAGAAATTAATAACTAGGTAGAAAGATTGTTTTAAATATAAACTGCAATCAAAAAGATTTCGAACGTTTTCCTGACATAATTCAGTATGTACGTTTTTATCCTATACAATAAACCGCATTAAACAAAATCATTTCCGAAGAAACAATTTCACTAATAAAAATAGCATACGAATGCCTTAACATCTTTAAAATTCATCTAATAAAATTTATTGGATAAAATATGAATCAAGTAATTGTAATTAAACTTTCCGCAAATTGATTACTTAGTAATCTTCTTCAGCAAAATTTTGATGAAAATCAATCAAAGACTGCCAAAGTTAACGCTGCGATTCAACTTGAAGCCACATCAAAGAGCCATTACGGTTTATCTGAATAACGTTGGAATAAATAAAAGGAAGGAATTTGAGAAAATATTTATCCATGGGAGTTGTGGCCTCTCCGCTTTAATGAAAGCCCCGCTTGGTCCGTCCCGGAGAAACTTTAACGACCAGCTGAAAAGAATAACTCCGCTAAGGCAGTTCTTATTAACAAGCTCGCGATGTAGTTAGGCGTGAATAAGCAGGCCACTGTAAATTAACCTTAATTAGTTGATGAACTATACTTTTTCAAAGGTTGAGTAATATTAGACACGCTAGAATGAAGTAATAGTAAATTATATATTCTTTATAGAGGAGCTTTTCCATTGATGAAACTGCCATAATAAATTCAAGCTTGAGTCGATTTACGTTTGTCGTCTTTATAGATAATTAATTTATTTTTAAATTGTGAAATTAAATTAAAGAAAACAAAAAAGGATTAGCGAAGCAGAAGCTAACATTAATTAGACACAACACAAGTTTTGCTATAAATAAAACTGGTTCGCCAAACTTGCTACCCTCACTCTTTCCTTAGCGGTGTAAATTTAAGACGATAAAATAAAACATTATTATCCTAGCTACACGATATTCGCCCTAATTAAATAAAATCACGTTATAAATTACTTTGAAATATTTGGCTCCTAGTTCTAATTTAGCAAAGAAAATCTTCCAGACAAAGAATAGGACGCTCGACGCAAACTTAAACACTTTTAACTTTAACACGACCCGAGATGGCTTTTCGTTAAATGCAAATCGATTTTGTACCTAGCACACAGCTTTGTTAATAAATAGTGAAAAATCGACAAAATCTTTTTCTATAACAAATTATTGAATAACACGTAACTTAAATTTCAGAACTGTTAAATAAAGATCAAATTATGACATAGAGAAATGGGGCTGTTTAAAACACTGAGAAATGATTATAATAGTTCAACAATATTTTATCGAAATAGGCGAGCTTTACGAGTGTCAAACAATCCAACAATACAGCGAAGGAAAGTCCACAACTCCTGTCAAAGCGGCACTATTCAATAACTTCGCTACCTACTACACCTCGTTTTCGAATTTCGAATTTTCAACAGAACAATAATAATATTATTCAAATATGGCCAGATACTGTCTTCTGATACGACGAAATGCTAAATTGTTATTTAACATAATATTTGGTTTTGATGTTAACGAATTTCAAGTGTACCATCTTAAATTCGTGTTTGTATTCGGAATTTTAACAATCTTTTGAGGAAGCTCAATATTAAAATAATCCTTAGTAAATTGTGTAAGTAAATAGTACTTATAGCAAATGAAAATATCGTAATTTAAGGAGACACACTAATATAATATACATATAGTTGACTGGCTTCTGCCGCGGTTTCGCTTGAGTTACATTATTAGACCTTCAGTAAGGATCCCTAATTTTTTATATTATTGAAAAATATAATATAGCTTGCTTGGTAAATGTACTATTCAACACTGAAAGAATATTTCAAATAGGACCGGCGGTTCCAGAGATTAGCGCCTTCAAACAAACTCTTCAGATTTATAATATCAGCATAGATTTAAAGATACGATTTTTTAAAATTATGAAAGAAAAATATTAATTTAAACTAAATAGCTTTGAACGACATGACCATAGAATTATGTATTCTATATAGGTATCCAAGTTCTAAATATTTTAGGTCAGCTACAGTCGATACAGTGATTTGAGGAGGAAACGTAATAATATCAGTGTAGATAGAATATCGAATAGAAGACTACAATTTCTAATTTTCAATAAAACATATTAAAAATCGTTTAATGTATTAATATTTCTGATATTATTTCGCGACACGTCGCAAACAATGGCCGGCTAATCCTGACGCAGTTGTGTGATCTGACCAAGAGCGATAATTTCGAATTATTAATTTTACAAAAGCATCATGTTTGCTCGCTACAGCTATCAAGTAAATTGGATTTTGTGCAAATGACGCTTTCAGCCAGAGTAATTAATAATGATCGACTGTGTTTTACGATGTTTTAATTTCAAAGTTTATAATGAGTACTAAAATTCGATATGATCCTTAATGTGCACGGATAGTGTAATAATCAAATACATTAATAAAAATTGGGTAAGGTGACAAAAGACGAATTTCTTGTATTATCGTCGATATAAGTATAACTAAACTTTATATACGCGGCTAACCCTGCATGGAGAGAGACTGAAATGTTCTAAATAATCACCATAAATATAATGAATTCGATTTATTGAAATGTTGATATTAAGTACGACTACCAATTACAGTAACGAGGCACGATGGATAGCGCAAAAATTTCAGCGCCATTTGGTTTCCCACCGTCAATCTACATTAAACCAGAAGCGTGGAGCATAAGAGCAATGAATCAATCATGTGTGCAAATGAGTCTCGTTCGCCGAGCAGGCTTCAGTTTTAAAAACTTACTTTACCATAATAGGCCTTGCATCAATTCAATAATTGTGCCCTAAATCGGACATTTTTTGATATTGTATCCACCATGTACCTATATACCTATGTGTTTTTTAGTCAAACATAAAAACACGAAAACACGATAATTTCAGTCTATCTTGCTGGTGATATAAACCTATTTACTATTTTGAATAATTCAGCGATGTTCTGTCAAAATTAGAAAACTAAAAATGGCCGAGATTATTGTCTAGGTGATATAAACCTATTTACTATTTTGAATAATTCAGCGATGTTCTGTCAAAATTAGAAAACTAAAAATGGCCGAGATTATTGTCTAAAGTCAAGTTTCAACTGACCTCGTCAACGGTGCCGTCACATAATACGTATAGAAGAATATGGTGAGGACGGACAGCAGCATTACGCCGGCGACGCATTTCCTCACGTTGACGTGGCTCGCTAGCCAGAAGCAGCAGCGCGGGGCCCCCGCCTTGTGCGGATGCATGTAGTCGCCGCATTCCAGCAGGGGTGTACGCGCTCCGCGACCCTCCATGCTTAATTACTATACACCACTATATTTACACAACACAGTAACACTTAGGCCTCTAAAAGTATGCACTGTACAATCTCTATCTGGGAACTCTAATGGCCGCGTTAGTCCTTGGTGATTTTTGTCGCCACTTGCAATGTTTCCACATTTCATAGCAGCGCTGTTGGGTCGGAACGCGCACGTTCGCTGAGGATGCGCTGACGGTGACGGCCATCTCGTGCCGACAAACGGATCCGTTGCCTGTTTAAAATGGCCGCCGACGCATTTTGGCGGGTTGTGCTCATCACGGCGACGGCGTGCGCTCCCAGTCCTCGAGCTCACGGCATCCGTGGGAAACTGTGATCAGGGACGAGTGAAGATCTCATCGATCTGACCTGAAACAAATGAAAAGTATTAAATAAAAAGGTGATTAAATAAATTTTAAGTCACGAAAAAAATCTTCGTTGATATGAGTTGTTTCTTTTTTTTGCAAGACACAACGGCGCGAGTTTGCGTAATTAATAAAAACTAAGACGAGACAGAAGAAACTTGAAAAATTCAAACTTGAAATATAACATCACGTTTTGGAACAACGAAATTTAGTCTAGTATGAGATATTTAAATTAGTAATAGAATGAATATTATATTACACAGAACAATATGTATATTATAATGGGAATATATCCTCAGAGTTACTTTAAGTTAGTTGGAACGTGAAAACTTGGGTCGGCCCTCGTTCCTATAAATCCGACCTTCGTGTCATTTGGACCAAGGCTTATATTGAAATACTTCTTTGCGACTGAAATAAATTCATTCAACTGTTAAATTGGACCAGCGAACCTCAAAATTCTGGATTAAATTTGATTAAAAAGTAAAGTAATGAATGCGGAATCAGGATACGACTACATTGAGGCACAACGAGTATATTTAACATCAAATGTGTAATAATTGCAAAACACAACATACCCTAGAGTATTGCGTATTAATGACGATACTAATTTTCCACAATAAACCAGTTATCTATCGCTTAAATTTTAAAGCGGAGGTAATATGAGTACATATTTCATTGGTTAGTTTCAAACGTGGCAGTAATAAATTTCACACCGCATGAAGTTTTGAAACTGAAAATGCATTTCAAATTGCGCTTCATGTTTTTGTGCCTTATTCGGCGAGCTCTTGAATAGCCGAACGTTACTCTATTAGGTAGCTAAAAGGGAGGTTTCGAGAGCTCGTTCACTCGGTGGTGGATTCGAAACGCGCCTGGAATCCGTGATCGTACGACCCTTTGAATATTAACTAGCAGATGACCTGTTCTTAACCAGGGCACAATTCTACGTACAGCCGCATAGACGCTCGTTTAATTAAAGATATCTGATTTATATATATTAGATTATATATTATATCATATACTTTGAAAAGTAAAATATTTCCTATTAATATATAACTAGTATTTGTATGTATTATATATTATATAAAAATGAAGTTCGGCGTATTTGTTATCCTCACAAGTAAAGTCAAAATGAAAATAATTTAGATGGATAATGGGCAACATTTTAGTCTCGAAAAAGCAAAAGTTAGTAATATAATGACTTCTGTCTTTTCATCTTGTAAACTAAAGTTTTCTTTTTTTATTGTTTCTGAAAAAGTGGACAATGATTTTGAGGAGGAGCCGCTAGAGACGTGTAAACTAAAGTTTGGGCTATATCTGTGGTTCATGAAAGCTGTGCATAGCCTTAGATTAAATTCTTGGAATTTATTTCAGTGCACACAGCTTGGGCAAAAGAGAGTAATTAAAGTTCTTAATTAAAGTAAAAAAGGCAACGTAGATGTTGAGGGTGGATCGATAAGACGGTTAAGTATTATAATCGTAGCAGTACGTACAAGATACCTACATGTTACTTTCTACTCTTGAATTATCAATTTTTATCAAGTTCTGTATCGTCGATTTTACATCGTTCAATGTTGGGAACATTGCTAAAGCTGTTAAATGAAAAGATATACTCGTACATATGTATACTTGCTTTGTTAAGTTCATTTTCAATAAACATATTATCATAAATAAATAGGAAATCCTGGATAGACTGCGTGACCATAGCCACAAAATCGGTAGGCTCTTGTAGATATTATAAAGCTTTGAGTTTACTCATTATATTGTTAATAATACTTAACCACGTTTACTTATCCTACAAATTGTGTGGGATACTAGCTCTCCAAATTTTAACTATAAAATATTCTTGCTTGAACACTATACACTACAGATTCTAAATTCCAAAGTACTACAGAGCTTAAAGCTCGGATAACTCATGAAAGTTCTGACGAATAACCAACTTAGTATGTAGATAGCCCTTTACGATAACACCGTTCCGTCACATCGTATCAAAAGACAATGCTCTCACGAAGGTGTCGTCGCAACTTATTATAACTTTGCCAGTTCGGAACACCTCGTCTTCCCTCTTCGGATATCCGAATACCGTCGTTAACATGGAACTTGCATAACATTGGGGTCTTATTTCTAATATATTACATAATGTTAGCAATTTTGCTGTAGTGGAAATTACTGGAGAAGTTCCATCGTTTTCTCATACCCTTATCAGTGTAACATGTAGTTAATAGAAAAAAAAAACTTTAAATATTATCTCCGCATCCATATCTAAGTATAATTAAAAATAGGAAAAATTTATTTAAATTAGTCTATTTAAGCGGTGCCCTGCTGTTGTCACCCCTGTCACTATATAAATTATAGACTATGTTTTAGGTTAACGAATGAGCTACATGTGTATAAAGTTTCTTTAAAATCCGTACAGTAATTTTTGTGTGAAATAGTAACAAAACAAAATAATTTAATACTGCGATATTTATCTTGATAGAAATGTGACATGTTCATAATATATATCGATCATTACTACGAAATGTATAACTTCTGTCATACAAATTCTGCGGTACTGTGACATTAGCATCAACCTCACGTTCTGCCTCTATATTATTACGTTACATACGTACATATATTACATCTATGATCGATAAGGACTTCTCTGAAATCCCTCATATGTAGTTCGTCACAATTTTCTTCGTAAAAACTTCAGATATAAAGTAAATAGTTAAAAATGACTGATTAACATAAACGTTTGTAGTATTTGCCTATCTTCAGTAATGGATAAGGAAAAACTGTGAAATATCCAGTAGTAACATCGTTATTAAGGCCGCAACTACGTCGCATATTTGGTCAAGCAAGATTAATTGCTGTTAAACATCATCTGTCAGCCAGAAGGATATACTTAGACGTTTTGTTTGCGCCACAAATATAAGCACAATATACACCCGCCTTGGAACACGTACTTAATATCGTATGTTATTTATTTGGTTCGAATACTAGTATTAGAATACGGGTGCCGGATCTAAATAAAGTGGATCGCATCAACGACGATAAATATACTTAGATACTAGTTTTATTCATCTCCACTCTCATGTTACGTACTGAGGTTTGGAGATATAGAGCCGACATATTTATGTGTCTGTTTCAAATGATCAAAAAATTATCAGTCCTTGAGTCTGCTGCAGCTAAAACAATGTTTGTACGGAATAAGAAGATGAAATCTCATATACGAAATGAAATGCAATTTTCACAGAAACGCAGATAATTATTATTAAACCGAGCTTTTAATAAATAACGAGAAGCTAAGAATTCGGTTGTATAATTATTTATTCAATTCATAAACGTATTAATGCTTTTATATTATAAGAACATTCTCTATGAAATGATGTCGGTACGAATTGTTATGCTTACTCGCGTTTCGTTTGCTGCCATAATTCATTTCGTATTTCAATTTATTATCGAGTCCCATATATCCCTCAATACGATTTGCTGATTTCCTACAAACATTAAGCCGAAATTTCTTTTATTTGATGTTATGTTTATTATAATAATCATTATAGCGTTTTCACAAATATTATGGATAATACGTAATGAATATTTATAGTTTGCTCAGCCCTTTTGACCCAACACGTCCGCGTGACCTTTACAAGGCAATTCGTTATTGAAAGCATAGCAAACACACCATACTGTTGTATATATTTTATTTTATCATTGCACTCATTTTAATGACTACTAAGGAAATAATATTTTATGTTGAACTGATTTTAAAACATTCTATAAACGATCTCATTCAGTGGTGAGATTTTCATTTCTAAGCATATTTTTTTAGATGTCATAAAGCATCGATTAAGGTCCGTATTACAAAACATGATGCAATATTCAATCTATAATTGAGCATTATTAAAAAATAAAAACTATATATAGTAGAATACATTGACAAATCTTATAGGTTGAAACTTAAAAGAAAATTACATATTGACATACAGTCCTTAGACTCTGTTGCTATTTTTCCCAATTGACATTCGATATCTATTAATTACATTATTATTATCCTTGTGTATTGGAAAGTATTTCTATCCAAAAAAGCTAATGAATGAATATTTTCCAAACGACTTGTTTTGTTTTTTAGAATGAATTTGAGTACGACAATATAAGAATTAGTATTTTCGTATTTTTATATTATTTACTGGATATAAAAAAAATTTGAATGGCCAAGCGTTTCACTTGGTGGTAAGTGAAAACGTGGCTTATGATACGAACCTGTGCATCCTCCTTTTTTTGTAAATATGTTCAAGGACCTGTTACCGGAAGCTTTATGTAAAGTAATATTAGTGCAAACCCTTAAAGTTTCAGCAAATCAATCAATCACTAAGGTGAAATCAAACAGCTGAAATCGTAGAGACCGTGCACAGCCAACAATAACTGGTTCCCATTATATGTATGTTGCATCGAACAGGTATCTGCAATTAACGGAACATTTGCTCCATTACCATTTTCCCAATGACACTGATTGAGAACGTTTACAAACATAATACATAACTTAATACTGAACTATTAACTGCCTTTGAGCAACTGAACTCTCAGGGATGCACCCCGGCGAGCTGGTCTGTTTTACTGTATTTTTTTGTTTGTAATTTAGTTTGAGCAATATGGCAAATAGGTTAGTATTTTCTTCCAGTATTCATTTACAGACATTTGTAGAACATATTAATGGTTTGGCATTATATAATGTAAATGGTTTCTAATTATTTAAACATACATACTTGTAATAAAACATTTTCCAGTAGGGGTAGGTGTTACTATCTATTCCTGTCTAAAATTGCATTATACTTAATTAAATAAGTATCTGCTGTACTTTTAAAATTACAAACTAACCAATATCACCGTACATGAAGTTGTTTAAATAGGATTTGGATAACTTAGTTAACTTCGAAAGTTATAACACTTAAATAAGTGGAGAAGCGCAGTGTTTAAGTAAATTCTAGCGATTTTCCTTATACGATTAAAGTAAATTTATGCAAGACATTACGCAAGGACGCTGGAGTTGCATAACAACGCCTTCAGTGTCCGCTGTACCTCCTATCCCCTTTATGAAACCCCACTTTATGATATATGAGGTTATACTATCACGTTATTGCTTCCCGAAACGACTAAGCGCCTTATATTATTTCATATGCAATCGATTTTATCAATTGCATGTCCATAGAATACACATATATTTGTTAACTATGCATCGTACTTATGGAATTTAATGGAAATTATTAAAAATTTATGTTATTTTTACTCTTGTTTGGACTTTAGATTTTAAAAAGCATAAAGATCTGTAGATATAAATTCATAAGTGTACATTTATTATTTCTTAAACACTTTGATAAAAAGGGTGATTATCCTATCACAAATATCACTTTTTAAACTCGGTTGATCTAATAACATAATTATAATGATGTGAATTATTTTTATTTAGTGTGTCACTTAGTACTAAATGACCTTTTATGATATAATGTTAAAATTTTCTTTTACGAGAAATTTTACGAAGACTATAGTTAAAATATTATAACTTTTAAAGTTTTAAGATTTATATACTTTAAAAAAATCACGCATCAGTCGGCGACGTATTTTTCGATAATAACGCAGTCTAGAACGAGTCGCGGTCCCGTGATAATCCCCCCGCCCATTAGGCCGAACCGCGCTTGCAAATCGTCCGCATATTTTGGCCCAAGATTAATTGTTCTCGAATATCATCTATCACGGTGAGCTCTCTCCTGACGGTTTTAACAGTGCGTGCGACGTTTTATTTGTACCACAATGGGTCTAAAGAGCACCGTACTTGAGGCTAATTGAAAATTTAATCAAGAATGAATAATTATATTTTTAATAAAACCCTTATTTATAGTACAGCGAAGTTTGTGGGAACGAGGTTTGAAGAAATAGAGATTCAGAGTATTTTGGGAGCAAGTAAGCAGACATTTGTCTACAATTAATCATAGTATGCAAAGCAAGTGAGAAGCACTCCATTAAAACAATCTAGTCATTTAACATTTTAAGTACCTACCGGAATCCTAATTTTGTAAAAAAGATAAATCCTTACTTAATGTATCCCCCGACGGTTTATTGCGCGGCGGACATGTACAAATTGAGTCAATCTCTTTTTTGTTGCAGACGTAAATCGAAATACCTATACTTTCAACGTGTAAAGATCGATATCAATCAAGTCGACCTTTTTTCAATAAAGGTACCACAGAGTTTCCGAAGCCAATTTTTCGAGTAATTTGACCTTTAGATACGGCGTGTTCGATGTTCATTGACTTTTTCTGATACTGTATTTGTTTCCGCCTAGATAGCAATGATTTAGAAATGGCAAAATATTACGTAGAATATTAGAAATAGCAATTTTATATAAAAAATACTTCGCGTAACAGAATAGTGGTGGCCGACACAAGTACGAAATAAATGTTTTAAATGCGCCTTGTAACCATCATACTTGCCATTAGTGACGGAGATAGTACGCTTGCAAAAGGAGGGGTTGATTAAAGAGCTCCAGCTTATACTGTTCGTCGCAACAATGAATATTCAGTATTCCAGTGCATAAGCATAATGCGCCCACAATCTTAGTGGCACGAGGACATAGCTGTCGTAACTGCAATGCCGCCCATTTCTCATCTTAAATGCCATCAACAGACTACTCGACTTCGTTTCTTGTGCCTAATTTTCTTTTAAATTTGCTTTTCCAATACTTTTACAAATTAAGTGTCGCCTAGGTGTAGTGGTAAGTAAAGCCTGTTTTATACTAAGTTGTCGCAAAGTCGAATTCGACCGGGATTGGCAAGTACTCGTATATTATATTTTAAAAGCTTATGATTATAATTTTTAATTTTTATTAGCTTGTACATCTGAGGATTTATTAGAATTTTATGCCGGTCACGGATCACGGTATGGAAATGAAAATATCGGGAAGTTCAGTATAAACAACGAAATCGTAAATTTTGTGAAGATATTATTTGAAATACTACCTTTTGTAATATTTAAGATCACAATTTTATATTAGCCTGTAAAAATAAAAATCCGCAAACCGTTATTGCTAGTTCAATTAGCACTAAGTATTTTTGGTGCCAATTTATCAAACCTAGCGACATGAAAAGTGTTTTAATAGGCGCCATCTAAATTATGTGTACTATTGCGTGAGTAAAAGGTGTGAGTGCCTGAACTCACGTCAAGGGGGAAACCGATGAGCGGATTAATTGTCATTTTTCTGCTTATAGTTGCGTACATTAAATATTAAACAAGATTTTCATAAAAACAGAAATAATTTTTAAAAGCAAACAATTTTTAGATTACAAATGATATGAAGATAAAATGCCATTGCTGCTATTATATATCCTATCGGATGTTGGAGCCAGACACTAATCTTTTTTAGTTTTTTGAATACTGTTCACTGGATATATCTAGTATATATTTATATACGTCGAAAAATATGAAGAAGAATAAATAATATTATATACAGCCTAGTATTTCTAGTAAATGATATTAAAGTTATGAAAATAATTAAAGCAAATATTAATAATTAAATAATACAGACACGAATACCAAATAACACGACTTTAATCAATGCAAGTAATTCGATTTACCGTGGGTGTTCTGAATTTTCACGACGCATTTACATTTTGGCATATATACACCGTTTGTTATGGTTAAATAATCTTTTTATTTTGTTATGCAAAACGATTCGCCCTCACGAACAGAACGTTAAATTTGATTACACCAAGGTAATCTCCCACCTACTTGGAATTTCCGTACCATTCTCACTATTGCGGTTGTATTTTGGTAAATAATTTTAATTGGTAATTAGTATTTAACGACTTAAAAATACCAGGCACAATACAAGGAGGTAAGTAAGATACCAAAAAAAAAAACAAATGTATGCAACCGGTCAAATTATAACATTTTATACGGAAAATAAAAATCAGGCTCAAATCGACGAGTATGGAAACATTTATGGGAAAGGAGTAGGCTAAAAAAAAAGATATCTAAACTAACCAAGCTCAAAGAAAAACAACCGTAACGTATTTAGGATATAACGAAATTAGCTATATATTCAAGACTATTTACAATTTTCGTAATAGAAATTATAAGACAAACTAGAATTTATGTACGTTTTGCCCAGACCCAGATAATAAGGTCCGTGGTAATTTTCCGGAATAACATTTCGTTGTTTTAATTAGACATTCGCGTGTCAACTCCAACAACATACATCTCCGTGATGTTTCATAAGCTGTAAAAGCTTTTAAAGCTAGGCATATCTTACATTAAGATTACGATAAGGGTAAATAAAAACGGCGTAACCGTTTATGCGAGTCATGTAAGCAGCACTTCAACCGCGCCAGAAATACGAACTTTCGTTTTTAAAATCCACAAAGTAACGTACTATGCTGAAACCATTATACATCTTAGCATTTCAATCGGTGTGAAGTAAGGCTTTCATCACTTGTTGGACAGAGAAAAGGGATCTAAGCCACAATAGTAAATCTGAAATGGACGTAGTTTCTATTGTGCTAAAATCATTTCAATCCCAACTCTACTATCGGACAATGTTTTCTTTCTCTAGTTATAAATGTAGGACGAGTTTTATGTAACTGCCATAATACAAATGTGTACATATCGAGGTCGACAGTTGTATATTATTTGTTGAAGCATGTTTCCTTTAGCATAAATACAAATAAAATATAAATATTAATTTACGAAATTAATAAAATTTTCTGATTATACCAGGTATGATATATGAATGAATATTAAATATCAGATATATTAAGAAATACGCAAAATAACTTGTAAGACTATTTTAATAACATTATTAGATTTGGATAGGACAAAGTAACATTGAAAAACTAATTCTTACCCAATACAATTTAATTTTTCTTTCCACTCGTTGATAAAGTATATTCGACAATAAATATTGATCAGAAAAAATACAATTTAACGAATCAAACCAGTTATCAACAAGTATTACAATATTGTTTACAAAAACGGAGATATTAAAAGAGGAAGCAACAATTATTGTCACACGTTACGAACGCGTAAGAAAATGAGCGCGACACGACCGAACACTGTTGTCTCACAGTGCAAACTGAAAACCGCTACGCACGGTTATCAGCGCGGGAAATGGAAGACGCAAGGCTTTAGGCGGGCGCTACGAACTAGCTACGATAAAAAAAAATTGCTACAACCTACGACATTGAAATTTTAAACTTTATATCATGTAAAGGTAAGAATTTTACTACACTAATGTAATATTTTACTGAATGTGCGTCGATAAACTTGAATATTAAATGAGGGAATTTAAAGAAATGTCGGATCTTACGAACTTACTACACAATTTAACTAAACATACTATAAAAATAATTTAAATTTAATGAATCACTAAAATAAAGTACATATTCGTAGCATGGCCGAAGTCGGACTATATATATTTTGTATTATAATAATGTTAAGGATTACGGATTATTTATGATAACACTAATTTAAGGAAAAATTAGGTGGATATCAACCGTGAAGGGCGACATTCGTAGCTCAGATACAGAGCACGAGCCGACCTGATTAATGCTAAGCACACCAATAAATATTGATGCTGACTCCTTTGTCTTGCTCGGGATTGATTCCTTTTTATTAATGGTAAGGTACACGCACATTTGTGTGACAAATCGTGCGAGGAACGATATAGCATTTTTGGAAATAGCTAAGTTACGAGCAGCGACATATTATACTGCATACATGTTTCTAATATTACATTCATAGAATAAAAACTAATTTATTCCACAGGTTGCAAGTGTAGAGCAGTGTTGAAATTTAAATATAAAATATTTTTAAGGCTGTAGCTTTAAAAAGTAATTTCCAGAACATAATTTTCTTTAAAACAATTATAATTTATTGGCCAAAATGAATTTATCTTGAAAAGATAATACAAGAAGTACAAGCTACAAAAGGGAATAATTTGATAAGAAATATCTCCTACCGTGGTGACAACAGTAAATATCTGGAAGTTCGTAAATACTAAGTTTACTGAACACATTTTATTAATGTTTTCTACGGTTGAATATTTTATTGATATTAATTCGTACTTTTACTTTTAGTATTACCGATAGAATCGATCGCATGCAAGTAGAGATCATGCGATCATGTCCACGCTAACCGCGATCATCCACGAGTTGGCACGAGCTTCACGCACGCAATTCATCACTATATCGATATTCAACATGCGTGTTGCGTGCTGAGCGATAACGAGACATTCTTTATTCAAACACCTTTTTATTGATAGCCTTTTATTACAAGCATTGAACAGGTAGTGACTTAATGAACGATTAAATGAATATTTAAATAACTGTCGATTGTGTCCATTTCAAATGCTATGACGCCTACTCGCCCAAAACCAGTACTGTAGAATATTTTTAGTGTAAGAATTTTTTACGTATAGAATTTTGAATTAAGAAACAAGTACAATAAACAAAAAATAACTTTCGAAGACGAGAGCTCAATATAAAATTTACATTTATAATCTGAAGTTAAAAAGTCTGAGACTAACAATATATTAAGTATATGGCACAAGTAGTTCCCTTCACCGAGTGTAAAGTTTCTATAACAACAGACTGCTTTTAGTCACCTTTCATAGTAGAAGTCAGTTCATTTATGAAAAGCTTTAATGTTGACAAAGCTTGCTGAGGCGCTATTCAAATCATCCTGAGCCTTATAAATAATGCGTTGAATAAGCTGTATTCTTGTGGATTGTTCTCAATTGTCTATGTAGACTATTAATTTTTAAGAGAGAGGTACAAATCACGCCACCATATAAAAATTCTTAGGTTTATAACTGATGTCATATTGTTCATTTATACGAGTATTTCTATACTTTACGATAATTATGTAACTATTTTGTTTTAGAATTGATTAGAATAAAAACACGTAGGATACCGCATTTTGACTTTATTTGCCACAAAACGAAGCAAAAACATAAAATACAATCGTAATTGTACTGGGATTTCCTTTAAATTTCAAATTAAATTTGTTCCATTTTCCAGTGTCAAATATTATATTCAAATATATATTTCGCATTACAGTGCGAACGTTTCTGTTAAAACAGATAAAAGCTTAAAGTGGCTGCTATGGGAGGCCGTTGGTTTTGCTTGCTTTACCATATAATATGTACTTTAAAGATATTTAAAATTTTAACAATTCATGACTTCTATAATATTAAAAAAAATATTTAAAAAAAAAATCTCTGAAATATACAGAAAATTTCAGAAACACATATATTTTGACTAATTTGCGTTATGGTATATTAATAAACTGAGTGTGCGTTGGTAGAAATGTCGTGTACTAAACCTATATTGATATTTCGAAATTCGATATTATTCAGTTAAATAGCATAATGTGAAATCTTTATTTGTGATTCGTTAGTCGTATGACCTGTTGAGCACTATCCCGTTTATTTTCGAATACGTTACACTTTTCTTAAACTGTTTGTTTTTTTAAATGCTACTAATAAAACTCCATACATACGATATTAAATCATTAAGAGCATAAACACTAAAATAATTTAACAAGTTCTTTATTTAAAATTGCTTTTCTTTATTCTAAATATCAAAACGACTAGTCTTTCGTAAATATATTTATGTTACATTTGTGAAATAATATGATTCTCGTGTATGAAGTCGAGAATCGTTACGCGTTGTATTAAGCGCTAAATTCAATTTATATGGTGTTAGAGAGTATTTATGTAAAAGACTTTGATAGCCACAGAGCACATGTAGGATTCGTGACGGCACGCGTGTCATTGGCGGAAATATTGTAAAAGAAACCTTACATCGTAGGCGCAACTACAGACTAAGCCTGTGAATAATGCCAATGCTTATGCGTGAACGGTTTAATAAAGCGTATTTTGAATTTTAACGCTGGTCGTCCTTTGACGCGAACATTTGTAAAATTACCTTAGGAGTTCTTACAATAGATTTAATTATGTATTATGAATCTATAGAAATATTTTTGTCATATGATGTTTCTGCTTAAAATTATCGAGTTTTTTTTTACTTTACCTTTTGTTTCAGAATGTTAATTTACATTTAAATTTTATAAACTGCAGCAAAATCTTACATACGTATGTATTACTGATATTTTTATTATATTAATAAAATGCATACCATTCATATATTGAAATATATACTTTTTCTAAACGACACTAAAAGCATTTTCATAACCCATTCAAAAATATTTTATGATGATTAACCGTAACCGCAGCGTTTTCTAATGAAGCAGCCACATAAAAGTACGCACTTATTTGAAAGCATTTCTGAAACATAAAATTAAATATGCTTAATTACTAGACATTTAAATTTGCTACGTTTAAACTGACATAAACCGATAACGCGCGTTACACTTCCAAAAAGTTCCCAAGGGAAATATTAAAAAACGCGGCTAATACTCTGCTGGGACCCGTGCGCCTATAAATCTCAACAAAGTTTCAACCAACGAAATACTTTCAGCAAAACAGTGAAATATTTGAAAGTTGACTTGCGCTAAACCGCAGCTATGTATTATTTTTCCGTTATTATTGTACTGCATTATATACATTTCATTCGCGTTTCTTAGTCTACGTTTTTATTCGACGTAGAAAAGGCTTAGATTTCGACTTTAAACTCAGAACATGTCATTATTCCTCTACATCGCTTTTAGTGCATATGTAAGTTACATTATTCAGAGAAAACTTGTACATATGGACAGATATTTTCGAAACGAATGTTGAACGAATCATTAGCTAAATAAATTTTCAAATTAAAAAATTCGAGTACTAAAGAATAATATGTTTTAATGAAACATTTTTTCAAAATAATAATGCAGATATTTTTCACAAAACATAAACCGCTTATATTTTTGCGCCAAACCTGAATTTCGAAAGGCAAGAGTGCAACAAGAGAAACTTTTTTCATAAAAGTAGCGAGGCATTCGGTCGCGGAGAAAGAGAACCAACAACAAAATAGTTACTTATTAACTTTTACGACTATAATACGCTCGCACAGCTTGTTTGTATAACAAAACTTAACCTCCGCTAAAGCATAATCATACTATTCTTATCACATTCTGTAGTTCTATTGAAGTCAAATAATTCCAATTAAGTAGAAACAGTTAAAAGTCAATTTTTTCCTTATAAATCTTTATATATATAAATCTCCTGTCACGATGTTTGTCCGGGATGAACTCTGAAACTACTGAACTGATTTTAACGTTATTTTTTCTTTAAAATGAGTGCTATGCTCCAACTTAAAAAATAGGGTACTTTATTTATCAATTTATAGTCGCAATATTATTTAATTGTGAATTATTATTTGTATATTTGAGAGTCAAAATTATCTTTTAGTTCCAAACGATTCCAACAAATGACAATAGATGGCACTGTGTTGTCACAAACGTTTCGATAATAATAATAATGCTTACTAATTACAATTTAATATAACATAAACTTTAGCCACAGCGACGCTTGGCCAGGTTGTCTAGTTATAATTATATAAATTCAGATAAGGGGTTATCCACATTTATATAATTCGTTAAATAGTTTACAAATAAAGAAACCATTTGATGTTAGCTGGCACTTTTTGACTATGGTAACGTTTTATTGTACTTTTGCCTTGTATACACTACACGATAAAAACTATAGGTTTTCAAAGCTCGTGTCAGTAATAAGAGCTGGTGAAAGGGAGAAGCTTAATAACTTTTATTTTACACGTGAAAAGTTTAACTTCGTGTGTGTGTCTGTAGCGGCGCTAAACATAAAGGTGAAAACCACAACAGAACTTTTAGTTTTAAAGCAACTCGAGTTAAAACAAACACTTTGAAATCCGCTATCTATGAATTACAAATGGCTTTTTGCTTTTTACCTAAAGTCCGCTATTCAAATTGTTATCTTGTTTCATATTGAATCATATGCTTTACCTAAGGCTCGTAATAAGCTCATGGTAAATAATTAGCGTGCTAAATCTATGAGAGTGCGTGTTGATGGGAGTAGAGGAAGCGAAAAGAATGTTTTAGGATCGTAACAAGTCAAAAATTATAGTATTTGTCTACTAAAAGAAATATTCTTGTCATGTGTGTTTAAATAGTTTTATTGATTAAATTTGGCTAACCTTACTTCGTGTATATGTGTATGTATGTATGTATCTGGCTTAAGAAATATTTTATAAATTAACATTCATATTATAATATTTATATTAAATCTTACATGATAAAAACTGTAAATAAAATAACGATTAAATTACGAAGTGTTCCGATTGCTTCGAAATAAAGTTTAAAATCAATTTACACAAGTGTAATTAACATTGAATTGTGATGACGTGGCGAAATCGAGTGTCAACTCTTGTGACAGCCCCGCTATTAACGACGCGCTTCAACCCTCCAAGTCACACCCCTTCAGTTTGAATGCACTCTTTACAATGAAAAATACTCTATATACTACTACGATATTGATAAGCTATTTTAATGACTAGTGTATCTAGGACGATGACTAAATACTGATCTAAGAGATCTCAGATACCTAATATGAAGTGACCATAGATAGTCTAGCTAACGTTTATTAAAAAAAACTACTTTTCACGTTGTCTATGAGATGATGGGTGATTTTAGAAATTACGTTTTAATAATCATATAATCTTATTGTGTATATACAACACATGGAAATACACAATAACATGGAAATGGAATAACAATATACAATAACATGAGGCTTTCGATACTTTCAGGAATTTTTGTTCCACGAATTCTCTACTTCATTACATACAGCTAGAAAAATACCAAAAAATAATAAAATCAAAATACTTGCCGAATTCAGACAACAAAGAATGTGAGATACAAAACTATGAATTTAACGTCCGCACTGAACGAACGAGGCCGAAAGCAGTCTGTCATAACATAACAAACAAAGAGTAAAATTCTATAGAGATGTGTTGATAGTTGTTTTCCTTATATTCTAAAGAGAAATCATATCAAAAATAATAACTGGTGCGCGGATTCGGAAGCATCTTTATGACATGTGTCATGAAATTTAGGTTTTTACTGTTGGTTTTGATTTTTACACTATAAATCACTAATGTTCTTGAAAATGTAATTGACTCTTCTTTAGATATTAAACAATGGATACTTAATATATATACATTTATATCTTACTAGGAAATTATTTTTTTTATGTATTATAAAAATAACAGCTCGTTTTCTTAATGCGTTTGAACAGAATTGAATACATTTTGTAATTTTTATTAAAGGCCGTCAATATTATTTTTAGTGAAAAAATACATCGTGATTCTACTGTAGGCTACTACACATAGCACATACATATATTCACATTAAACTTAACACTAACGTATATCTATTTAATTATTAATATTTATAAATATATTCAACCTCTAACGTTGTCTTAACAAAGTGTTCTATGCTTAAATTCAAGTTTAAGAAATATATTAT
>JAOSYY010000010.1:11824920-11868993 GCA_025727935.1 Hebomoia glaucippe
TACCGGCTCAATAAAATGGAACGATGATCTGTAATAGGTACATTTATAGCGATTTCAATTAAATCATGACGAGCCCGAGACACTGAGTTCTAGATATTAATATAGTCATGAAATTTTACTCCAACCACACTCTCCCAGTAGGTCGACATAACTCGACCCAAGTTGAAAGCTTCAATTACGTAGCGAGTCGTTCACGCAGGTGACTCCTTAATTACGAGATTGAAATTGAGCTGCCCATTCGCCTGTCACGTTTACAAACGGATTATCGCGTTGTACGATTGTATTCTTTACGAATATCAATTTTGATAAAAGCATAGTTGAGGTAAACCCGAATTACAATAAATGTATCGGTATATCTAATAACCATACCACAATATAGATAATAAACGTAGGGTTAATGCAACTCTCGATGGAATTTGGTAGTTGAATAAACGCAACGCCAAAATTCAAATTTCTAACATTAAACGGGTGGGAGGAACATTTAAATTCCATCCGGGTCACGAACCACTGTTTATACATAGAAAACTCATAAAATACTGTGTAGGAGTCTTTTCTACAATATACTAATTTCCGAAGGATTAAAATAGAATTCAAGAGCTTTATTCTTGTTAAATGTAATTAAAGAATCTTCGTTACATTGTATGCAACAACTTGCTATCTGCAAAAACTTTTACAATATCAATAAAGGCTGATGGAAAAATTAAGCCATGAGACGGGAAGACAGTTACGTATTCGACAAATAAGTTAATAAACACACTGGAAGGCGATTGTAACGTGTAAATAGCCTTTTTGGAGCAGGCTGAAATCCTATTACCGAGACGTAGCGTCGGGGCCGCAAATTGGATTCGCTAAGGTTAGGAGGCCCGAAATAATGTGGCTACGGAGTTGAAAGCTATTTATTTATAGTTAAATAAACTACACGATTTAAAAATCCACTCTAGAACAGATGAATTATCATAACTAATCCACACTATTTATCACTATAGGTGTCATTATGTATAAAAATTCATTTATTAAGCAATTCCAGAATGAAATATTTTCCTTCATTACACGGAAATCATAAAAAATCACTAATGATAAATTTTTATCGAGACACATGAGGCTATATATTTTATTAGTTAATTTAATCTCGCGTTGAAAAGGAAAACATTTAAGTCACCATGTCTAACAGCTTATAGTTAAACTGTACTAAGATTAAATATTAAAGGTATCAAGCTTCGGTTTGCATGCAATATTCTGTCATTAATCACTTACAACCCAAAGCAATCAAACGGGCCGCCACCTCTATTCTATTGCGTTACGTTTGTAATATGTATATGTAGGTATTGTATGTGCACTCGAAATTTAGGGCAAGTGGGTAGGTCCTTGTAATGGAGCAGGATTTGAATAGTAATGTCATATGCACGCATTGCCGATGCGACCGGACTTAAATTACATCTATAGAGATACCAACGTCTTGATATCCTGAAATGGCGTTTTATTATTATAAAAATGGAATTGAATATTTACTAATGACCATACATATTCTTATCTCACTCGTGTAGAAAATATTTCAACTCTAAGGCCGTAGCAATTTTCGTAAAAATTAAGCAATATATTGCGTGGGTAAAAACATGGATGGAACTTTGATTTTCTTTTTATACCACTAAAGGATACAAAGAAAATGTCTCTAGCATTTATTTTTAAAACGCTAGAAACCTTGAATTATACTTCCCATAAAGCAGATAATTAAGTCACAAAATTAATATCACCTATTATGTTTATTGTTTACACAAATAACCAGACGACCTCTAAATATCGACTTATTATTGTATCACCAGCTAATTAAAAGGATTATTAAATATTTTGGTAACACTCTTTTCTTACCCCGGCGAGCTTTCACCTATCGAGACTCGTGATTTTCTAATAAAATAAATAAACATTATTTCCTACATAAAATAAGTTCTATCTGACTCCATATAACGATAAAATAAGATACGAAGCCATCTCTAAAAATAAAGTACCTTCTCCGACATAACGGCGTATCGTTTCAACTCCATAACAATATTTAACAAAGAGATTTGCATACGAAACCGAAGCAATCGTAATTGTTGATAACGTATTTAGCTGTCGTATCTTTACAGATAAGATGCCACGTCGGAGGACCGGGTCGGCCTTTCAGCACGCAGCCTGAATCGCTAAGTAGAGAATCAGTTCAATACGAACGCTTCGCATTTCAGCCATCTTATAAGATTCCTTTTATTATTTGGTATGATATGAATAAATTAATTTAGTTTATTTACCAAATTTTAATTATGTTGTCAGTTAGTAACATAGTTTTGAATTACAATCTAATATTTTGATGATGCTGTGAAACTCCTAGAAAAAGGAAGATAATGTATTAAATTCGGTCGCAATTCCCTGTGGATCGGTTTTAAATTAATTAATTGTAAACATTCTTTTAAATACTACTGCTTACGTGCGGTTATCATTAGTATCAAAGTTATTTTTTTCTAAAAATGATATTCCCGAGCGAATGTTTTTAGTTTTAAAATTCACTCCCATTACAATACAATGTATAATAAAAGTTAATAGTGCAAATATATGAAGATATATATAAAGATAAAAGTATAAGTATTTATATAACCATAAATGTGTTTAATATTCTATTTATATAAAAATAAGCAAGAAGGATATTAACAGAGCTGCAGTCTATTGTTGTTATATGTATACCAGTTGTATAGTGTACATATAAACCGAACCACCGCAGCTCTTTCGTAAACAATGCACGCCGCTGTACAAAGCGATCCTCAAATGGATGGACACAAAAAAGGGAAGATTTCGGGTACAATATTTGACGCAATGAAATAAAAGTTTTAGCTACATACACTAAGCTAGCTAAGCTATTTTGCAATACTAAACTCTATGCATTATATTAAAATTAAATGTTTTATATAACTATTTTAGAAATATATTCAGTCCATATTATATAATAAAATTTCACATTTACTATTTTTATTTACTTTTCAACTAATATATATAAATTTATATATTTTGTTGTTCTCATATATTTCATCATAATACTATAAAAACTTCGTGAGTAGCACTCGCATTTCTGAATATTAAACAAGTGAAAATTCATATTCTTATTTTGCATTTTCGGGTAGTGATCGTCATACAAAAAGTTCATTTCATTACGAATTTAAATTTAATAATTATTATAAATCGGGATAAAAAAATTCTTTCTCTATGATTAACTATACTCACGGAGAAATGATTTTCAAATAAGTAGGTACATGTTAACTGAAAGAGAGAGACGTCTATATTATATTGGCCGACTGGGTGTACTGAAAAGTTGAAGCGTATCCGTGCATTATATAGCTATTTTTATTGTCGGCGCTATTGTACCGCTATTGTAAACATAGATAGTATAATATAAAAATAAATTAAATATTACTAAAATACAATTCCATCGTTTGTATAAATTTGGTTTGCAGATCATTCTCCCAATCACGCTTTTTAATTGTATCAGCTCCCTGTATCTAATTTCCGTCAAAGATTTGTTCAACTCGTTGTGAAATTTGCCTCCAAACGCTTGGCACGTGGATATTCCGCTGTAGGAGGAATTTAATTCGGGTGTTTCTCTTCGTCGACTGACGTGACATTTTGCGACATTCATTCGACAATTTTTCGCTGCATTCTAGGCAACATAAAAGATTTTATACTTTTTATAAACTGCCTTTATTTTATAATCATTTTACGTAGTTAAAATTTTAAATTTCTGTTATAACACCTTGTCAATAATGATATATAGTAATATTGGAAAAAATAATTATACACTGTGCTCTAAATATGTACTACGATCCTACATGGTAACAAAAATGCTTTCGTGAACACTATTTCGTCACGTTCTTGTAACTATGTTCCGAGTATATTTATGTATCGGAAGAAAATTAAGGGAACACATAATACAGCTCGTGGCATCGTATATTCGTATCATGGCGTGGATGGAAACACGTTCGATTTCACAGCGGATATGAGCGTCGGCGTACAGCTCTATTGGACCACGCCATGATGGCTCGACGACGGCTACGATTTCCGCCCTGAACGCTCCCAGTCGATGTCGGTTTATTTCATGTTCATATGCAGCATAATCGCAGTTTCGCTTAAAAATACAAAGCAAGCAACCCATCCATTTTGTTGTTAGATTTTTTTCCTTATATGTTCGTCTACGGTATTTTTATTATGAACTCACTTGTGGAAGTTTACTCACTTTTAACACTCTGACAACTAAACACTTTTTAACATAGTTCCAGACTAATAAAAATACTTTTCATCGATGATAAAAAATATTGTAGTAAGGATGAAACACGGATAGGATAGGAAAATAAAAATATATACGGACAAAAACGTCGATTTTAATCAATGTTTCAATATACTAGAACTTCCGTTCATTAAGTTTTATAAAGTTGTTAATTCAGACGACGAGGACGGCACTCGAGCAAGTTAGATAGTTTAATATAACTGCAGTCTTGGCGAATGTTCGAAGCTAAGAACCGTCGGTCGTATCAAATTTCCCGTTAACGACTCTACGTATAGCAGAAACAATTGTGGAGTGGAAAGGGAGTTATGGGTGCAGTGAGGGAAGAGGGCATGAGAGTGCATTAAGATAAAACGCGTTGGGTTGGAGCCAGCGTCTCAAGTGTCCAGCCCATGCCAAACGTCGAGTCGCGCGACGTAGCTAACTGGCAAGTGGCAATAATCATAATGTCTTATTAGAAAGACGATATCAGAGAGACGTTACGTTTTCTATCGGAAAAACGAAATTGATCGAGAAGTTGATTTCTTTTTTAATACCATTTTAAAATAGAAAAGATTCGAATAACAGACAGCACAATACGCATAGATAGTCTTACGGATTTTAGGGATGTTTGGTGAAATTTAAGTTAAGATATGTTATGTAATAAGTGTTTAGAAATTTAAACTGTTCAAAATTTGAGTAACTTAAAAGATATAGCCGCTATTTCTTACTGAGCGAATAAATCATATTATCATGTGTATTATGAATCTTATTAATATACTTGCCAGGAAACAAGATTATCACGAATTCGTACTTTCTAATGTACGCACATTACTTACATTTCTTTTACTAGATATATTACGTAACAACTTACCTTTTTGTTGTTAAAAGAAAAAATCGTTTCACATTTGATATTTTAAGGTAAGATAAGAGCGCTGAGTTTTGAGGTTAAGACGACTCAACGCAAAGGAGATTTGCTCGAGGACCGCTTTGTTTTTGTAGCAATCTCTGTATGTTTCTCTAAATTCCAACATTAAAAACATTTTATCGTATATAATATATTCTTTAAACGACAATTTAGTGAAACATTTATACTTAAACTGAAATAAATTATTTCCAAAGAGAATATTATAATCGCATATCACTAACTACATACAGTTCCCAACATAACGGATTTATTTTAATGACATGCTTTGAAATTACATCGAGCGTACCTAAGTCACTTAAAATGAGAGCTTTTCATATCATATATGTTAGTTTTCATCGAGTTCCATTACATAAGCACATTTAAATTTGTTTCAGATTATTATTATAATACTATCGGCGGAATCGAATTTTGACTGGGCTTGTTAAATTTAATTAATTTTCGAATATTGAAATTATTTTTCTGTATTTATTTCTATGCATACGTTTTATGTTTTTATTCTTTGTATATATATTAATTTCTTAAAACTATATAAAGTTAAATAAAAACGCTTACTTATATTGACTTGCCGTGATATTATGTAATTGGTACCGTTATCTAGAAAATATAAGTTTATAATTTTCGATAACGCGTTCGATGAAATCCGTTCTCAAATTAATTGGTTGCGAGCCATCAGTAGCATTGGCATTTAGTTCACTATCATTGATCTAGGTCCTAGACAATTCCTTAGGACCGTAGGCACTTTTATAACTGAATATTAAAGTTTACCCTTCTCTGTCCAGACGACTTTTATATTATAGTATATCTAAACGACCAAAAGCTTTAACGTATTTTAATTAAGAGGGTACTTAGTTTAAAGGCTTTCAAATTATAATATATGAGTTCAGAATTCATAAGCCGTTCTATTCAAAGCTTAGCTCAAATTGTACCAAGTGCCGCAACTACTAAGAACATTTGAAACTAATTCACATTTCAAATAAACATATCTATTGAAGCCCTCATGTCCCATTATACTATTTGAGTTACATCAAAGTATCTAGTCATACTAGTAATGGCGGTTAACAAAGTAGTTAGATACAAGTTTAACTACAATTTTAAAAATGGACTGTAGTCGATCGTACTGTTCACTTAAAACATTCGTTGTCGTTAGCGTAGTACAAAGAAGGGTATACATAAAGCTTGAAAGTTATTAACTTAGGCATCGAGACCACTTGTTCTTTAATAAATATGTAAATTGTTTTCACGTCATAACAAGCTCAGTGACCTCTATATATTCATAATAAAAACCAAAAGGAGCAATAATCTATGAAGAGAGTCCTCATGTGTCGTTAGCGATAAAGTCAGCAGCTTTTAAAGCGCATCACCGATGAGAGACAATAATGAATTCAAGCTCACCGAGGGAGCCTTCTTGAATAATCTCGTACGCTCCACTTTGCACTTTCGCTGCTATAAAACGATTAACGCTAGCGCGACCTTTGAAGGCACTATTGAAACGCAAAGAAATAAATCGCAATCACTGAAGACGTCGAACTTTTGAAGCAAAAAATGCAACTTTATTAAAGGATACCTTTCTGAAGCTATATTAAAAATATCGAAGCTCAACAACGTGATATTAAATCTACGTAAATGACATGTTACTGAATGAATGATAATTTCGCATTTACGTGAATGAATATTATAAAGGCTTTTACAGAAAAATATTTAGTTTACATTTAGACGACTAGATCCATTTGTATAATCCTAACATATATCGTCAGTATGTCGATTTGTACATTTTGCGTAGCGCATAAAGTACGGTTCAGAAACGTCTGTCTTAAGCTAGGAAATACATTTTCTGTTTTATAAACATGCACAGCGGATAAGCGCTCATATATTTCAAGGAGCTTTTCAAACTTCAACATAATGCTGCCTAAATATAACTAGAGCGACCTAGATTAAAATCTGATTTACTTTAATTCTATTTCAATTGTTTAAAAACTTAATCACTAAATACTATCACACTACAGTTGTGCGTCGAAAATAAGTCTAAAATAACGAGTTCTTATGGAGTGCTAAACGACAATGATGCTGAGGTTTTTGAGAAGGAACGTAATATTAATGATTAAAGCAACGAACAATGTTTAAATAAATTTCCTGCGACAAACGTAAAAGAGCACGAATAGATGAAATTAATTATCCATAGCCAGTCTCTGAAATGACCGCAAAAAGTGAATATAGGAGTGCAGTAAGAAGATAAAAAAAGTAGCCAGGAAAGGTATAAAAACGCTTCAGAAAATGCCGCTTGAGCATTTCTACATTATCGGATGGAGCGGGAAGCCTGCAGGCATTGTAATTAACTCCTTATGTTCTGAAATACGGCGTAAAATGAAACAATAATGCGGGTTAAATATTTTTAATATTAATATTTCCGGCAAGCTATGCGGTAATTGCTAATGGTGAATTTATTCATAATATATATACATTATATTTTGATTCGATAGACTAAATATATGATGTGCTATAAAGCACACACCTACAATCGGAAGTCTGTTAATTAATAAAATAATAATTATTTTTATTTCAAACGTTTAAAATAAAAGTAGAAATCGTGTGGCTGCGGCCAACATCTAACATTCATTTGTTGATAAATAGCATAAAAAATTGTGCGCTTGGCTGAAAATGATTGCTACGAAGACACATTCGTAGTATTGCTACACAATAATAACCGTAGGCTCCACCCTTGTTTTATGTAGTCTCTATTTAATTTAAGAAATATTTCTATTACAATAATTAGGAAATGTACAATACGTACAAGCTTTACTGTGCTCTAGACAGCATTATCCGTGTATGTAGTTATTATATTAAATCTGTGCATAATAGTCGCATTGTGCTATTCGTGACTTGGCATCAAGTTAGGATGCTAATGTGCAATCAAACATTGTCGCCGACGGTCAGTTAATTATGCGTACACTCTATGAATACAGATCGGACATATAATTGCCACGTGTCTTGTAAGTTATAAGGTAAGAATGAATGTCAAGATATGGAAATGAATTATGTTTGCTCAAGTTTACGTCACTTAATGGAAGATTGACGTCTTTAGAAGCATTACAATATTCAGTGTTTCCTGTTGTTATGGAGTGTAAAGGCAATGTCAAAATTTACTTCAACTATTTTAAGCGACATTAGATTCTAATCAAATCATTGAGGCATTATCACCTGAAACGTGAAATCAAGAATAAATATTTAAGCATACAGGGAATTTATTGTGAAGCGAAATGTTACCGTAAAAGGAATAAGAGGAAAACTCCCACAAAATAGGGATCTTCCAAAGTTTTCCCGGATAAAGACAAAAATTCCCATTTATATTTATGTAATAATGAGCAAACATAAACAAAAGTTGTTCAAAGGGCGAGAATGTCTCTACTTAACCGCCGCGACCCGGATTTTGTGCCAAATATTTATTTTAATTACATCTCGGTTCCTTCGGCGCCTAAGTTAACCGCTTTAGTAATTTCCATGCCGATATTACAAATTAGTTCAGCATTAGCCTAAATGGGTTTAGTTTCATTGCCTTATAATTTATATTAACGGCACGAATCTATATCAAGTAGGTCATCCCTGTCTTTACATAATTAACATTGTATCAACATTGATAATTTGTAGGAAAAGAGAATTTATCTAGGGAATTTAGAACACTACTACAATTTTATCGATCCGAATTCTCTTGGGAACTGTAAAAACTGAGGACTCATAATCAAGCCGAGACCCATTTCCAATAAGTAAATAAAATCAAAGTACCAACTTTCCGATAGCAGGAGTTATATGCCAATAGTAGAATAGAATATAGCATTATTTTATAACGTAGAATAAGTAGGACTACTACAAATAAAAATTTATGATTCACATTGTTTAAATAATTTTATCAGACCGTTTTGCTTGGTAGTATAATATCTATTTGCTTCATCATGGAGTTTGGCACTGTTTAATTGAAATAAAAAACAAACAAATATTTACCAGCGACGTTAGCAGGATCATCGCAATCACTGTGAACAGTCAGAGCTGGCTTAATTAAACGGAGATCTATGAAAAGGGCGCAACCCGCTATTGACAATATAATCGGTGTCAGCCATAATGAGTAAATTTGTAATGCATACTGAGATTCCAGTACCTTCTTCTTAAATCGCTAAACGTTTATAAAGTTATTCTTTTTTAATTTAAAATTAGCCACGCCACTGTTTTCCTCACTGTATATTATTAAAAATATATGATCAATTGATAGATTTTTCAGATAGAGTATACGATACATACGTGTTTTTCCCTCACTACGTTAATTAGGTCTGATGTTACAAGTAGTCTGTGTTAGATATACATCGTTATATTAGCACTTGGTTTAAATGACCAATCATTCTTAGACGTTATTCAGATACGGAAACGTAATGAGCATATACGCTACGTTTAAATATGTATATATTGAGGAATAAGTAAAGATAACATTTCCTCTGACTTTGCTAGACGACTGTCCCAATTTTCCGAGTTCTCATTAGCAGTGCCGAATCGGTTTAATGTTACGATCTAAGAGAGATATTTTACACGATTTTGCATTTTAACACAGCTAAATGTCAAAGATGTGGGTTACTCAAAGTAATTCCTAAGTCCAACATTATTATGAGAGAGACATTTATATACAGATTTTGTTTGAACAGATTAAGGTTTGGATGGGAATCAAACTAAAAATTCGTAACTTACTCCGCATATTAGGTTTATTCCAAAACTCCATATATTGCTTAATTATTATATTAGGGTATATTAACTTCTAGAACGTCATATAATTATTTTTATAATAAATTACTATTATACGCTACAGAACTCATAATTATCGATCTTGTTTAGTTTTATAAAAGTAAATCCTGCATAAACATTATTTTAACAATATTGTAGAGATAATGTTGATTGAAACCCGCTGATTTTATCTTCTTATTAAAATACAATGAGAAAAGCAAACAAAGCAACGACACAGAGGGATCTGCGAAATTATTAAATACATTAATTAATTGAGACAAAATGAAAGACGGAATGGATATTAAACGAAGGAAACTAACTAGAATTCCCACTCTAAAGGAATTCTTAAATTAGCAGATGCTTCAAATCGAAACGTATATTGCCGTGAAAGTTGAAGTTTGTAATTAATTTCAATGAAATTCTTTGAGTGAAACGAAAAGGCATTTTCAGAAACTATTTTAATACAGAGCTTTAGTAAAACAGACTTAAGTGCACTACTCACGACAACCGAATGAATTTTAATGGAAACTTGCTCTAAGAGTTCTCTTCGATTCTCTTAACTCGGTAGCCGCTACCTTGCTATGTACATCGTTGCATGGTTTTCTCTTTTCTTCATCTTTCCGTGTAATTCCCGTTGTCGGCATGTGAAATGTGAACATAATTTTGTATATTTCACAGCAGCACGTACGCGTACGTCCGAAAGCGGTATCCACTTTTCCAATAAAGCACCCAACTCAGTGCATAACGTGGCGAGATTACTTATAGCCCGAGCCGGCAACCAAACAACAATATTTGTTGGCACGGGACACTAGATTAATTTTTCCTCGGGCGTTTAGTTTCTAAGCTATTCATGAACGCCGGACTATTCAGTTTTATACCGGAGAGAGCAATTTGTGGTTAAATGAATACGCTGTATAAATCATTTCTGAAATGTGCAATATTATTTATTTACTTTTTGTTTCTGTGTATTACAAGAATAGATTGTTTTAATGCAACTTTTCAATTCAAACAGTATCTTACAATTTGTTTTTACCTTTGTTAAAATAAACGGAAACATAAAAAGTTAATTTATTATTAAGACATTTAGACTAGAATCTAGTCTAAATTGCATTTACTAGATTAATATTGTACATATATTATTCCCAAAATTGTCATTGATCAAGCGACAAAACACCGAGATCGGGACATATAGCAGATTACGGTACTTTTATCTCTTTACTCTTAATGCCGTGAGCTAGGAATCCTAGACCCATTTTTCACAGACTCCATACAGGAAAATCGATCACTTACCGAACACGGCGGATTTAATGCCAACTATATTCAAGGATATTTTTTAACAAAACGGTTCTATTTAATACGCAAAAAATACAGCGAAACAATGACGGGCGTGAGTTATAGCGAGACGAAAACACGACTCATATTGTAGACTAGTAATCATTGTAGGAAATTTATTGTCCTGAGTTTCGTATAAATCCGGCTTAGTTGAGATCAATGTAACTACGTTCAAGACTGATTACGAAAAGTTGATATTCAGATTGGCACGCCGTCCCTAATACCTCGAAGTAAGTGGTACCAATAACTTTTACAAAAGGTCTTTGTTAGCACTCTTCGTTGTCGAATTTTCCGCAGAATTCAAAATTTATGTAACGCGCGAGCTTTTAGAAGCAGTCTGTTTAAATAATTTATGCTTTTGTTTTTCCCCATTGTTTGAAAAAGTCTTTAATTAGCTATAAATAAATCTAATTATAATTAAGCTGTCGTATTTTAAATATCATTGTTATGCGAATCACACTGTAAAGTACATTGAGTTCCTCGTATTCGTTACCTTAAGAAATATTCTCTTCTTATAAAAGCTTTTTAAAATATTTAAGCTTATGATATGATATTTAGATTCATATAGATTCTTTGCATGCTTTATAGAAATAAAATTTTTATCTGTTGATACAGAAAATACGTACGAGCTTTTAAAAACCCTGTGCATAATGAAAATAAAAAAAATTACTTAGTAAATGTATATGAATAAGAGTTTGCTTCCGCAGTACATGATTTAAATTTTTAATTTTTGTAACACGTCATGTCTGCTGTATATTCTCATAAATGCAAGTTTTAAGTAACGAGTAAGAGACACGATTAATTAAGCGGATGCATGCAGGTGTTGCGAGAAGGCATGATATTGGGTGTTATTTATAACATGGAAAGTTTCAGCGCATGGTGCTTTCTTGCATCTCCTTATTCGCTAATTTATTATTTAATTAACATAAATAACTTATCTCATATTCAAATAGAAAAATTATACTTATAAATTGCAGTAAATTGTTCTGATTACTCAACAATTTTTGTAAAGAAGTTGGATTGTATGTACCATTATTCTTCTTAGGCAATTTAACAGAAACGGGACAACAGATCAAAAATAAGTAATTACTTATTGTAGCCATAGTAGGAATTAGACAAAAGTATACGTTTTAGGCGCTTTCGTTTACGTGCTCTGACAAAAACTTTTTGAAACGACACAAAACACAATCACCAAACTAACATGTACTTATGGACCTTATGCCCTTGAAAATTGATTGTTTTGAATTAATACACTATTTGAAGGAATTTTAATTTACACACAATTTTATTCTGAATCGTTAGTGATGCGGCAATGGCAATCTAATTTTCAAACAGAAAACCAAATTATGATATCACATTATGATCTTATCTAATCTAACTTCTTGATAATTACCGAATTCTAAACAATGAGAGCAGTATAAATAAACATCAAAATATATTATAATTTCAACTAACGCTTTGGCCTCTATCTGACAAGAGCATGAACCCAGCTAAGACTCCATGATTAATTTAGTAACACCCCAGGCTAGCGTATAAGACATTACCTGTCCATCAATCAAACCCGTGTTGCCACTAAAAGAGGGATATTAACGATAGAAATAATTGACGATTTAACCTTTACCGACGTTTATGTTCTAAAATTCACTTTCCTTAATTCGTTAAACTTTACCGGCCAGAAAAAGCGTATCAAATATATTGGTTAAATAAAAGGTGCAAGTGTTATGAGCACATATGGCACGAACTCATTTAATGCAACATAAGCGCGTTCCAGCCAATTGCCACAATCCAGGTCTTAGCGCTACGTGATTTAGCACCTGCCATATGTGGACGACGCCTTATCTAGACAAATGCGATCTTATAAAACGAGTGCTGATTCTTTCTGTATTTTGTCCAACTAAGAATAGATTTCGTATCATATATAATGCGTATATGTTATTTATAGTACTTGGTTGACCCGCAAAAAAAGTTTTTCTATCAAAACATTATCCCACAGTTATTTATATGTATAGAAATACAACGAGATAAAGGCTACGTGTGATCCTATTAACTGAACTTGTTTGAAGCCAACCTTTCCCTCGGGCCCAACTTACATTCTACGTATATCCTAATAACACAAAAACTGTAACAATAGTTGACAAAGCGTAACGTTGGACATCGCATGCAACTCAAATAAAACTTTGATTTAGTAAACCCCTTAAGGGATCGAACTTGAACGTATATCGTTAAAACAAGAAACTTTGAACGTCATAAATCAAGCGTAGACATGTAGCAAGCAACATATAAACTTTACTGATACAAGTATCGAGCCGATTTTGGTTGGTGTGTAACTTTTGAGACAAGATTTTTGTAGGCGTGATTCGCTTAGATCGGGGTTTCGCAAGATTATCGCGCTGAACAAATACAACCGCGCATGGTGATGTGCTTAAATGGCTTTCCCTTTCTCGATGTCTGAATAAGCCATTTTGTGTTTAGCCTCAATTGTGTTTCGTCTAATAAAACTAATAATATCGCCACGTTCCTTTTCTTTGCTCAATTTAAGTTTATTTAGAAGCATAAATGCCAATGCATCCTAACTAATCTTATAAATGGGAAAGTTTTTGTTTTTTATGCTTCACCGTATAAGTCGATTTTGATTAATTTTGGTACAGAGATAGATAAATTTCTGAAAAAGGGTACAGAATTTTGTATGAAAGTAAATTCTTAATTCATAATCTTGAAAACTACATAGACGAAACCGCGAAACACCGGTAGTATTGTATACTTTAAAGAATGCAGGCAAATCAATGATCACTACAGGACTAGACAGATTCATTTTAATCAAAGAACCGACCTACACGTCTTGCTGCTTAATTAGTGATTCAATATAACTTGCAGCATCAATGGTAGTGCGATTACAGTTCAAAGCATAGATGAGCTTATCCGTCGTGTATATATATCGAATTACACACGTACTTTAGAAACTCATTACCAACACAATCAGTCCCTGATAATCCGATGTACATATCATTGTGAAATTTATAATTCTTCTTTTATGTGAAACAAGAGTGTTTTTATTTTATCCAAAAATATATAATTTGAATTTCTAATAAAAAATAGCGTAATAGACGGAATACTCTACTTTTAATTTTTCTATTATTTATATACTTGACAAGGGTTCACTGACACTAGACATTTTAGTAACATCCGACTGCAAGTCAATTAAAGGCTGTACACATCTTCATAAAATGTTGTTTAATATCCCGAAACTTTTCTCTTTCAAACTAAAAATATCTATTAATTTAGAAGCTACGATATTTAAATCCCTATTATTCATGTACTTAATATTATTTTTCAGTTTCCTCCGTGTATTCAAAGTATTCCATTGAGATAAGCCTAAAGGAAGATAAACACGAGTTATACAAAAAGATCTCAGCCATTCATCATAATGATATGATGTCGACATTTCACAAACAATGCTCCTGCGGTTAGCTCGACTATTATAAGGCGAGACGTTAATTCTAAAGGTGAAACAATTGCGGCTTACATGGGGCGGACATTAAGAACGTAAATTACACTAAAGTACATTTTACCAGAGCAAAAGGTTTTAGTCGTTACACCTGTAAAGAATTTCTTCCGAAATATATAAAAAATTATATATTTTCCAAGACTCGGTTTTTATATTCGATTTTTATTTAACACTCTTATTCAAACATTAGTGTTTAATTTTGAATTAAAGAAAAAATTAAGCGCAGTACGTGTCGTAAACAATATTTGAACCACATTCAATGTTTCCAGTTATTTAGTGTAAAGCCACGCGTTGGGCGAATAATCGTAGATATTACGCGGCGAATCGCAAGTACCTAAATCTTATTTCATACCTGTGTAATGTAATATAGAAATAATGTAAGACACGAAAAGTTGCAGTTATCTACAAAATTTATCAAAGTATAACTTAATGGTGGATAAAATAAGAAGCTTAAAAGTACCTGATATAATTAAGCTTATCATTTTTATGCCTCTTATGATTGCATAATCTGGATCGTTGCTTACCTGAAACAAAATAAAATATAATAAGTTTTTCTCAACAATTTTGACTACTCCGAAGTCTAGGAGGACTACATTTTCCCCGAAGTATGTTTTATCTTCATGTTATCTCTTACGTACAACGAAAGCCTGCTTCTTCAATATTCAGTCTACATGCGCACTAATGGCGTATACGTTAAAGGTCAATGGATCCATCCCATAGCGAATGGAAGCCACGGGAATCTGCGGTATTCTCCAAGTAACCCACAATAGGCTACGGATAATGAAATGTGCAATATAACCGTCATTAGAAAAATAGGCGTAACTACCATTTGTTATTTACTTGTAAATTCTTTAATTATATATTTTTTTATCATAAATAACTAATTAGTCTATTGATAATGCGTTATTGCGAAGGCATATTCCATAGAATATTAATATTACTAGGTTACAGATAATCTAATTTCTACATTGAAGGTATTTGAGAAAAAGTATTATTGTCGGACTTTACTAACGGAATAGAACTCAAAATAACGTTTTTAGAAATTTCGTCAGTTTGTCTGTCTCTATGTTCGTGCTAATTTCGGAAACGGCTGAACCGATATGAATGCAGTTAATGTCATATCAAACGGTTTAGAAATACAAAGTTATAGCCATTTCAAGAATTACATTAAATAATCGTTCGACAAAAGGTTATAAAATGAATGAGGTACATTGACTGAAAATTTATCAAAAATACATTCTGGCCTATAAAAATATTTTAAAGAAATAATTAAATTAAGAAGTAGAGACGTTCGTTTAGTATATCACACAAAAACTATTTTTTATTTTTTTGTCGGTTTGTATCTACGGGCTAATCTCAGAAACGATTCAACGGATTTTTCCGTATTTTCACAAATTTTCTTTTATTCTTGTATACATTATATACCTTGAATCACTAGAAGGAATCATAGATTCAGTGAAGTTACCTAAAAGCAATATATTAGACAACTAAAAGTTGATAATAAAATCGACGTGAAAATGAGCGAAGCCGCTGGCAGAAGTCAGTGTTGAAATAAATTCCATAAGAAGTATAGAATTAAAAAAAAAATAGTACTCCAACACAAACATTAAGAACTATCTCGACACTGTTAGCTTTCAAACAAAATAATGTGTATCAGAATCAGCCTATTCGTTTTGGAGCTACAATGCCAGACTGGCGTCAATCTCAAAGCATCATCATCGACATGACAGATTAGTTAAGCAAAGCGTACATTTTAAGTAAACTTGTTGTTAAATATATTATTATAAATAAAGTATTTTATAGACCATATTTTAAAAGTCCAATATACTTGAATATATTTAAATACTTTGGGGACAAATTTTCTCATTGATCCATATCTATATGAGTTGAAAGATTCATGTATTCGTATCATAAGCGTGTCGCAAATATCCAGTCCATTACGAGGAAACATGTTGGTCTAATTAATGGACACGGTCTATTATTGTGCGGAGTCTACGTGTCATGTTCGCATGTACACCTAGCTACAATAGCTAATGGCCACAAGTCTATTATCTATTGCCTTGAACGCATTCTAACAGTAAATAATATTTGATCGAAGAGATTAATGCTCGACATTTGAAAGATATGTAATTTTTATGTCGTTTATCTTTAGTTAATATTAAAGAAAAATAGTCACCTATTTATGTCGGTTTTCTGTGGTTTGTCCAACTGTCTTCTTTAAATGGCGGTAAAAGCAGTTCAGGAATCGTTGAACCAAAAAGAATATCGATGTTATACGATTATAATAATTATTATCTATGTTATTGTTATAAAATATGAAAACATGAGCACATTCGTAAATGATTTTACGAGAAACTAAATAAAATATTTTATTCGGCTTGATCGTTCTATAAAATAAAGTATGTGGACGTTCTTTATATTAGTTAATTTAAAAAAATATTTGCTAAATAAAACTATTTGATATAAAATTGTCCATAAATTAACAAAATGGTGTGACATACGTGTCATACAATGCTAAGCTACAAAGTAAATATGAAAGAGATTTTAAGTAACTTTGAGTTGATGTTGCGTAAACAAGGTTGTAGAAAAAAATACTTTAAGAGAAACAGTCATATAGAGGTATTATGAGTTCTACGAACACTGCAATCGACTGACCATATGATTGAATAAGACAAGGGCTGGGCCGGTGATCGGTAAGCTATGAAGCATGCCACCTGAGCCTCAGGGCCGACTAATGGCCTGTCGCGCGTCCATCCGCGCGGGTGATTGATCGGCAAACTGCGCGATATGTGTACAAATTGCCTATAAGTTTATACCATCCAATCGCGATATATCACGTAATTGAGTCTTTCCGAAATCATCATAATAAAGTTATAATAATATAAAACTTTCGTCAGGCGGTTTATGTCTGAAGTACAAATATGATTTTACATTTACATTGTTACAATATTAAAAAAGTCAATATAGAATTATTAATAACATTTGATTTACGTAAATTGGTACTAATTGGATTAGTAGACAAAAAGAGGATATCTAAGTAGGTCGTGAATGAGACAATAATGAATCACTCAACTGATGTTTTCACTAAACACAAAGATTCAATCCTTGCCAAACACGTGTTGCCTTTCGTATAAATAAATAAGTTAACAAAACTCTATAGCAAAACTGAGAAGCAATGTAATATAATAAAGGGCTCTACCTGACAATACAGCGCGGCCATCTTAAGTAGCAAACCCAAGTTACTCGAGTGGAAGTGATCAATTTTCTTAACAATTTCCCCGTCATCTCAAATCTTTTGAGACGCACAAAACATTTAGCCAATTCAGCGCACGGGAGCCCGTTCCTGATAATAGAGCCTATTGCCGGAGAGGGACAGTCATCGCAAACATAAGCCATTAGCGTATTGTTAGCGTCCCTTCAATGGTACCTATCCTCGCATTTTCGGAGTTTTTGTTCAATACCTTCCATGAACTTGGGAATAACCATTATTATTATATGTCTTATGTTAGCATTCTGGTTACCTACCTAATTTTTTATACCTTTTCATGAGGTTCCGTTTTCAACAAAAGTATAGTAATAAACTTACTAGCCTATTACTATGTACTTTTAATTTATTTATATACTTCATTAACGGCCATTAATCAACGTCAAGAGCTTTATAGATGGTTTAAACCTCCATAAGCAATTTAACAACCAATCGACTCTTGGTGGCCTTGTACACGGTATATAGATCGACTAAAGAATATAAAATACTTTTATCCGTTGGATACGAAGTATATCGAATATGTAAGCAAAAGCTTCATTCCCCTTCGTTCTTTCCTGTATATATGATAGAGGCAAGTATTAAGACTTGTTAAGAACATAGTTAAATAACTCTGTATACGTTGGCCAAACCGTTATTCCCAATAAGTGAATCGCGCGTCCTGACAACAATACGAGCTCGAGCGGTCTAATCAACGCAACAATACACCTCGCGTAGCGGCAAAATAAAGCGGAGCACACCACTCGTGCCAGAACGGCCGATATTTTAAATTACGAACAATATTACACGACGCGGATACAAACGACTCCATTGTAGCCCGTGTGCACCCGACAGCTGTTTTAGATAACGTGTGACCTCACCAGAATAAAGCGCTCCGTAAACAATTAAAACAACAATGATGTCAAGCGTGCAAAGCACTTATCGACGACTTAATAAACACCGCTGCGTAAGGTTCTGATAAGAAAATTCAAGCCTATTAAGGGACTCCCACAAAGAGATTTGAGACCAATTTCTGTAAGTATCAGAAGAATCTTAAAATTTTAAAAATATGTGTGAAATTGTAAACGAAAACATTATGCGAAGTTAAAAACACAACCATTTTGGATAGACAATTATACGTATGAAATTATAACTGTAATTCATTTACGAATTAATATACGTAATCTAAAAATGTAAATTAACACGACAATTGAATCGATTTTTAATGAGTTAATGCGCTGCACTCACCCTGTTTAATAAGTTGTAGGTATTGTAGCGAAATATTACCTTAATAATAGAGAAGTTTAAGATAATAGGTCATAGTAGAAGCTTATTTTCGAAATCTAACACACCTAAATTTATACATAGTTGAATTAACAATATTTAAAGATTTAGGTACATTTAATTATCACACCATTAAATTATTCATTGTTACTACGATAATAAAAAAACCTAAAATCCTATCTTAGGCGTAAGCAACAATAAGGCTAGATCGATTAAGATTTTAAAGTTCTTTCTGGGCAAACAGCTGGAAGTGCTCTACCGAAATAGAATTCATTTGAAGCCTTTTCATTCCTTTATAGCCGACTATTTCTATAAAATAAGCTTTGGTTTCCATAAGCAAATAAAAAAATTACTTTATGATTACCATGTCAAGTTAATTAGGTCACTATTTGCAGGACAAGCGAAAGACGATTAAATCCCAAGATACCGTAACACGACAGGAATTAGATGCATTAGACGGATCATTTGGCACTGAGGCTTTAATCGCCGGTTTACGGAGCAGACAGTTGACCCTGTTTTCTTATAAATATTGGCAAGGAAAAGCTACAAAGCGGCCAAACCTATTAGCTTACTAGAGTGTACAATCGTTAAAAAAACAGAACAAAAGTTAGATTGCTAGAATTAAGCAAAAGATCTTTATATTAAAACTAAACAGATTCTTATAAAAATCGAGTAAGTAAAAATATTAAATCAATGACTTTCAATGAACGAACATTGATAGGGTTCCATAAAAAATAATTGGGTAGTTATTTCCGCAGACAACGGGATCCATAAAAATGAAATCGGCATCCGGTAAATGGAAAGTAGCCCCTTAACAAACACAAAGAAATAGGTATCTACTCTTTATTTATTCGCTCCAATAGCTTTTGATCTTCGACCCTTTGAAAAATGCCACTCAAGATTCACAAAATATGCTTAAGCAAATGGTTTTCAGCTCAAGCCTTTCGAGTAAATGTTCGATCGACTTTGCATTTCAAATATTTCGTCAACATTTTTTTAAAAAGTTGCTCTAAGTTTTCTTTCCTAAAATAAAGGACGTCGTTAAGGGACGTCATATTTACAAGTGAGATAGAATTTTATTTAATAATAAGATAATATTTCCAACATATGTTTATTAATTTTATGAAGAACAGTATTAGATAGAAAACTTTTTGTCTTACAGATAATATTTAATCCAAGTAATATAAGAAAACTTCTACGTGTATTAGGTATGTGGCGTTGACTTTCAACTAAGACTTTGATAAGCGGATTAGTGAGTCAGACATGAGATATAATTAAATTATATTATATTTCTTATATATAGCCATATGTTTTTTACTGTTGATAAACGATAGCTGGCGAACTACTTAATTTCGTATTGATGACGGAAATTGTAAAATAATTCATATGATATCCCTTTCTGCAACGTAGATAGGTTATTAATTCACTCGAAATGGAATAATGGATTTAATAAGCGCCGCGCAAAATTTATGATCAATTAAATTACTTGCCCGAGAATCTGAAAATAGATACTTTCTGGTATATAATCTGATATTTTATTCATAAAGGAATAAAGCTCTTTACTATTAATTAATTCTAATTGAGTTTTAAGTTAGCCTTGAAAGTAAAAAGACGTTATAAGTAGTTTTTTTTCTTTGACTGTTCTTTATATTTGGGCCCGAACTTGTAAGTAGCAATTACATTGTACGTTACAATAACCATAGTATTTTAAAATATCTTATTTATGTTTGCGATAATTACAATTGATACTGGAAGATATTTATGTACGTATATAATCCATTATTTCGTGCGTTTCGCTAATAACATTTTAGAGTTGATCAAATACGTGAGCGAAGGACATTATTGTTCACCGCAATGTGTGTAACAGCCGTGCAAGATGAGAGAAGAGATTTCTAAGGAACTAAACGTACGAATTGATCAACGCAACGATATATCTAAATCGCCTAATGTATGTATTCATAGTTTATAATACATATTAAGGGAAACATGGTAAAATCAACGACGTGTATACGTTGACGGTAAATTTTTGTTTTTATGCAACGAAACATTGCCACTGCCTAAGTCACTAAAGTCCGTCGAACAAAGTTACTTATGAATATTAGAATAGACGTCTCATACCCGAACTTAATAAATATAAATATTACAAAAACTATCTTAAAATACTAAACAATAAAGAACTTTAATTACTTAACCTAAAATTTTATTTTATTTCTACCTGATTACCTATATTCGATAGATATAGCTACCTTGAATTAACTCCCCACGTGGCTGAAATGTATCTCTACTATTCCCTGTCAACATATTTCACTAAGAGTTGTAACTGTTACTATTGTAATTTATAGTTTTAAAGATTTTGGCTACTTTTCTAACGTTTGAAACTACATATTATTTTCGTAGATTTTTAGCAGTATTTCAACTATTTTATTGGCAAATATGTACGTTTTCATTGCCTTATTATAAATAAGTGCATTTATATTTAAGATTCTGAATTGCTTACACCAAGCTTACAGAGGCCCGCAAACACTCGCGAGCAGATGGAATGAAAAAATCCGAGGTCGTTGTGACCGTTCTGTGGAACGCGACCTATGTGCGAAGATAACTCGAACATGCTTTAAATATAAGCTGCCAGAGGAACACTGGTATATTTTCAATAAATACTTTTTCTATATAGTTAAAATGTTATTACAAAATACATACCATAAAATGGTTTAATATTCTATTACATGCAGAATTTTTCAAGGAAATGTTATGGGTATAAGTTTGATATTTGATTTGTAAAATATCAAACAAATTGGATAACAAAATGAAGAATGTAAATTATCATGGTTAATTATATTCTCCATTTGCTAAATAACGAATATCCTTTATGTATACTTGATGCTTGATGCCGTTTAACCTTAAATATGATTATTTTAACATTAACATTATTATATGTGGTTATTTTATTTTAACATTTATTTATGATAAATTAACTATCAGATACACTGTAATAAATATTTGAGATTCTTACGCAAACTACTAACTAGTTACCAATTGCAAATGTAATAAGAACTTGAAACAATGAAGTAAGGTCAAAGATATTTGCACAATCAAATTACTAAATATTGTCAGTGACAAGAAACCAGTCTGATGAAACATTGTCCATAGTGAGGGAATAAATATAGTCATGGCATCTGTCAACTTGTTTATCAATAAAAAATGTATGGGCTTTTTTTACAATTATTTTATATTTGTATAATTAGCATTTAAAAATGTGTATTTTTGTACAGTGCAATATAAGAGATCATTGTTTATATTTTTCTATAGAAAACATGTATCTTACCAGTTATTAAATTTATAGTATTTGTTATTATTGTATGGAAAATATCAAATAAACTATTTTATCAATATAATAACTGACTTTTTAATATAATATATTGTTTAATAGTGACACAGTAATAATAATTTAAAATAGTGTTTAAAATAAAAAAAAATGTTTCCTGTACACAATCAGTAATATAATTAGTATATCAGAACACTGTATTGATTTTGAAAAGTTATGACTAGTAAATTTATATTATCGGTGTCAGTTTTAGTTCATACTGCAAAATATTTTGACAGTGACAATGTGATCAATCATCCTAATGACTGATTCACCTGAGTAAAAACATTAACAATTACTATTTTTGAATATAATAGACAATACCCCACTGTTTACCCAGCAATGATTTTATGTATACAAAATAATAATGATGATGATAATTTCCACGACAATATGCAACACATTTATTCCAAAATAGAGAAATCAAACTTTTAAAAATTGTGTCTGCTAAAAGTAGTGTAAGCATTTATATACATTATAACTAACACTATTATGATATTACAGATACTTTACAAATAGAAACAAATTGTGGGCTAAATATTAAGTTTAACAATAATGTATAACTATACATATAGTAATACATTATTGTTCTCGAAGAATTCCTCAAGAACAAATTATCTTCTAAGTAGTAATAAATATTATTACTTAGAAATAAATAAACAATGAACAAACCCAACATTTATCTAGATCATAACAGTTTTGAAAGTTAAGAAAATATTTAAATAAATTTAACCGTGAATATTTATACATATCTAAAATATCATAATGAAATATATTAAAGAGGAAGTATTATAAAACAAAATATTAAGCTAACCAACAAACTACAAAAACATTTCTGTTTTGTTCACAAAATCATCAGTTTATATTTTTAAATTAATATTTAAGTCAGGATAGGTCACAAAAAAAACTAAATAGTTAGATACAAGAAGGATAATCTCTGTTGATCTACCTTTATTCAGGAATCCTAAACGTCGACTTAAGGTTCTCCGAAAAGCGTCCAACAACATTCCTTTCACTTAGAACCACACACAAAATTGTATAAGTTGTCAATATTGTAAACAATGTAATCTGTAAAAGTATAATTCATAGAAAATAAATAAGAAAAGTATTATAAAACACTACAAGTCATAATAGCACAAACAATCTGACTTTACTTATATTACATAGCTGTAATAGACTGTATATATCTTGACAATTAACTTATAGAATAGAATTCTGACATAACTAAAATAGACTACATATATTTTAGTCAGGCTTTGACAGACGTAAAGACCATTTAACCACTTATTAAAACCGATACATGTTTTTTTTTTTCAAAATTATTTTATGTATGGCAACTCCAAGAATTTTTTTTGAGTATTTCATATATATAATAAAACATCTATGCCTTTTAACTGACAAGCGCTTTTTTACCTCAAATCTACCAATAAAATATTAAAAAGCATGACGCTGGCAGCACCATAATATAGCACCTAAAGCAGAAGATAAATAATATATATAAATACTAACTACCAAGTAAAAATAACAATATGAATGCTATTTTGTCACAACTTTCCTTTTTCAATATTATTATTGGGTCTTTATACTATACAGTAGTTTCCTTGATATTTTAAATTGTACAATTCGTACAGCTAACGCAACTGCTGTCAGATTGGCATTGACAACAGACAAAGTTAGGTTAGCAGTTTTTAAACGATGAAAATATAATTTACAGGTATTAAAAACCAAGCAATACACATTATATTTAAGTGAAATGAAACTCTCCTTAATTGGAACGGTAGGTCGAAGGACTCTATCCGCATGTTTGCACTCGAAAAATTCTCCAATAGTCTCTGGTTTACCATTAAATTCCAAAATACATACAACCGGAGTGAGAAATGATTTAATGGAATTTTTCGATATTAAAAAAAATTGGAATGAAACTAACATAAAAGTTGGTCGAGCGTGGAAATTGGATGAACTACGAATAAAATCTAATACTGACTTGCATAAATTGTGGTATGTGTTGTTAAAGGAACGTAATATGCTTTATACAATGGAACATGAATGTAAAGAAAATGTACGTTTATTTCCTAACCCTGAGAGAATCGATAAGGTTCAAGAATCCATGAATAATATTGAAACTGTGGTAAGGGAAAGAAATGTAGCATACTACACGTTAGAAACTGGAGAGACGGGAGAACAACCAATTGATGATGTGATTAATATGTTTGGACTGCCAGAAAAATATTACCGAAAGGAATACTATTTACCTAAATTTATGAATACAAAATGGGTACGGCCCTATTTAGAGCATGGATACATTAATAGTTTATCTGTGAAAAAGTTCTTACGGCTTTATAATGAAAAAAAACATAATGAAGAAAGACGGGCTCGTAATCGAGATTTTAACCATGTTCAACAGCTACTAAAGCGTTTTCCTAACATAGATATGGATGTTTTGAAAGAGAAGTACCCAGATGTTGATTTGGAAAAAGCCAAGAGATCAAAAAAATCTAGAGGTCATTATTTACCAAAATATTAGAATAGTAACCATAATATTTAGTGAAACCTTGTAATATATCAATCCATTCTATGATATATAAGTAACATTTGTAACAATACAAGCAATACATACTTTAAAAATATTGTTTATTTCATTTTACTGAGGTACATTTATAATAAGTAAAGACAAATATGTTTAATCATATATTTTGTGGATTAACAAACTTGTAATATTATAGGTCTAATAAACTAATACTTTTAAAGATACCGAGGATATAAGGAAATTTATTATCAGATTTCAATTTATGTAAAATTAACACTAATTCTTTTAACATTTTATACATTGATCTGTACTTTAAAATGAAGGACTCACTAACAGAATATGTATTGAGTTCTAAATATTTTCTATTACTATTTTTATTCAACTTTTCTTGGTCTAATTCATCATTTAAAGCGTCCCATGTTTCTTGAATATTTTGAACATTATATGCATCCAAATATGCATGTAAACTTATGTATAACAAGGTTACCACATAAACTTGATTGATAATGTAATTTTCATTGTGATTTACAAAAGTTGATTTAGGGTACAAAATTTTACCTTCATTATTTTTTAAATTTAATGAATCTATAGCTCTATAACACTTTTTAGACAAATAATTCAAAAGTTTATTTGGTTTTATATGTTTGATATTTAAACTCCTTGGCCATAAAATTTCTTCTTTAGCCTCTGGATATTTTTCCCAATCTCTGTTCTGAATAAATACTATGAATATTTTAATAATGTCTGTTTCTTTTGATGATAGAATTGTTTTTAAATGTAGTAGACTAATTAGGTGTCTCATAAAGGTTGGTTGTATTTGTTCAATTATCCTTAGAACGGAAGTATGGGGTATTTCTACAAAACGGGTTTAAATGATTATAATTTATTCCATTACTATATTGAATATAGTATGAAAGTAGTATTTTTAAATATTAGTAATATTACCTGATATTATTTTGTAAAATTCATTTGCAAAGGCAGCACAATATTTACCAGTATTGGGATAGTCACTATTAGAGTTATTGTCACAGATATAAAAAGTCTGTATCATGGTGTTTAACCACATCTAAAAAAAAGAATATAAAACAAAATAAACACAATTTATGATTAGATAAAAATAATGTAAAAGAATATTTAATTATACATTTTTTTACTCTAGGTCAAGTCTTAACTAGTTTGGTTCTAATATGGCACTTGGACAAGGAATAATTTATATTTTAAATTTTAATGTGAAAAATGGAAAAACTATTAAAACTGCTAATTTTTGTCTAATAATCAGCTACTTTAAACTGCTTACAATCATAGTTTTTATATGTTGTTCTGGATACTGAAGATGAACAAAGAGAATGAATAGTCTCAAAATTTGTCTTATGTTATTTGTAACTGCACCCGTGTATAAAATATTGTGTGACCACAAAATATGTGCCATTAGTGGTTTATGTGACCTCATAATATGAGAGCCCAAGTTGTTTGTGTATCTAAAACAACATTGAATATTATTTATTTGTTGAAAATTGTATTAAAGAATAAACATTATTTAACTTAATTAGCAATAGATTAGGTCTTATCATTTGTCATATTTTTAGGTAATTTAGTCTAAGTTATGTTCTGAAACTTGTGCTTTAATAATTGAATAAATGTTGATTTTAAAATACTAGATAAATAATCATTTCACATGTAATTACTATTCCAAACCTCTTAACTATGGTAATAAAGGCAAAAAATAATTTATGTAATTTACCTAGTATGCCAAATAGCCACATCAATTTGTAATAATTCTATTAAACTCTCCAAAACCACTAGAAGTCGTTCAATTCTCTCAGGTCTGTCTAATGTTTCAAAAATTTCAAATGTTTCTTTCTGCCAGTGCAGTCCCTGTACACCTTGTTTCATATCTTCAGGAGTGTTCTTAATTTTACTAACTATTGCTCCGTCCTTACTGTCTTCACTTAATTCTGCTTCTAATCTATTGAGACAGTACTTGACTAAACCACCTTGACAATAAAATTCAGCCCTATTACTAAATGTATTTTCTTTTAAATCCATAGGTGCAGTTAAAAAGTCTAAATAGCATTTTTTTATTATACATGGAGGATGCATGTTGAAGTTCAGGGTTAAAATTTGTTGACATCTTTCCAGTAAACTTGTAATAGTATAATGTGAAGATACATTTTCATGAGCATTCTGTAAAATAAATACAATGTTGTAAATACAAACAAGTAAACATAAAATTGTATTATGTAGTTATAAAGCTTAAATTTACCTTTTGTAGTGAGATTTTGCATATACAAAGGGAAATTTAACAAGAACATTAAATAGTTTACAAGTGGTAATCATAATTCTTTTACTTACTTTAGAACTAAGTAAGAGAATATAATAAAATGTAGAAGTCTTACCAGTATAATTTCAATCACATCTTGCAGTACAGTGTGGGACAAGTACTGCTTAGGATTAATACTCAGAAAACAAATATCTAAAGCTTCTTGCCACATATTTGATTTCATTTCTATTTTGAATGATTCTTCAGCCTTCGTAGATATTTGTTTTGGTGACATCTGTACACATTATAAGTTATTTTATAGTATAACAGTCCAAAATTAAGTACCAGAAACCATTTTAAAACTTTATTCATAATCTATGTAATATTTTTAAACTTACACTTGAGCTTAGCTTATGGTGGTGACAACTAATCTTCGTACAACAAGGTTGAGACATCAAGCTAAACCTTACACCATAATTAAAATATCCTTTAAATGACACTTGTTCGCAAGCTTTCACAAAATTCTTCCTTTTTATGCTTTGTTTAACATCATTCTGTTTAGTTAGATCACTTATTTGTTTACTGTCTGAAACAACTTCATCAGAGACGCTAATCTTTTTCATAACAGGTTTTTTAGTATCTAATCTCGCTTTCTTCTTTTTTGGACTCATTTTTTACTTTTTTCAGTCTTTAAAAGCCGCAAATTTGATTTGCAGTAAATATAAAACTGAAAACATTACAATAGAAATTGAATATGGTAGTTTTACTACGAAGGATACGTATACTGTATTTTAAAGAATTTTATACATTATAATATAAGTAACTTCTATGTACGAGTATTTATTTATCTAAAATGATTATTGTAATATTTAAAAATCGGAGCATTAATATTTTAATACCACAGAGTACCTGCAATTACGCTAAAGCTGTGAAAGTAAGCAGTAAGCACAGACAAGAATCATTTTATGTATCAAACCGAAAGTGGATTTAAAAAAAAATCAAATGTATTAAGCTATGCAGGACTTTCTTGATGGTTTTAAAATATTTCACTTGACAATAAGATGTCTCCTAGGTCTTTGCAACGTCGAGGTGTAAGATGAGCTTGAATGATCAATGTATGATTGTTTTTGTTGAAATAATTTTATCTATATTTAAGATAGCCATAGACCAATATTCTTAATATAGAAGATTATTAATGGTTCAATCAGATAAACCGGAAATTACAAAACAGCATAAGTATGAAATGGCGTTTTACAGTATAATTTGTAATTTGTATGGTACCAGCGTGATCATAGAACAAATGTCTTAAACTAAAATTTATTATTTCTTTATATAGCAATACCGTATTAAATAACCGGAAAGAACTTATGACTATATAGGATTTGTCTTCTTTATTTTAATTTAAGATTCAAATAAGCTTACAACATTTGAAATTTATATCATTATTAAATATATTTATTGAATGAATTGCTAAATAATTATTCTTAGCTATTTAAAATGTTCTAGTTGTCATTATTTATATTATTAATTTACTAAAAATCCTCTTATGAAATAAAGTGATAATAGCCAATCAACTATTGGCGACGTGTTTTATATTATGCAGTTAGTCATAAAAGACTGATCGTTTATTAATAAAAGAGTATTCCAAAGACTTATTAAGCCAGACCAATAAAAAATGGCACTTTAAAAAGTATTCTCTTTTGAAATTATTATATTACAACTATTTAATATTTATTATCTATTAACTAAAAAACTTATACGTTATATATTTTAATGCATTTAGTATATATTAATTTTTATATTTAGCGGATTGCAGGGGTTAAAATCATAACCCTTCATTCCGTTTTATCGTAGAGTAGTAAAAAGGGACCATTTGTTAATAAGAATAATCACGACATAAATTTTACAATAAATGGCCTACTAACGAGCAAATATGAAAAATATTGATTCATAGTTTTTGCAACCGAACTAAATAATTTCACGATTGACTTTACTTTCTTGAATAACTACTACTATATAACAGCAACGTCTGTAGTTTCGGTTAACAGTCCTGCATAGAACACTGAGGGAAACGGGCCTGTATCAGAACATATCAATAAAAATGGCTTTATTTTATAAGGTATGTTTAAATAAAAAATAATATTACCATTAAAACGATTTCTTTACTTCTGATTTTTCAATATCATTGATAGTTTAACTAGATAAGTCCTTGTGGCTTTTCATGAATTGTGTAAAAGGATATTACTTATTTTGAATTTCAAATAGTTATTATTTACAACGTACTTTTAGACCATTTTTAATCAACAATTAAAATCAGCTCTCAATAGGCTTATTTAATTGATAGTTGTATATTATTTATAATTTAGTATTTATATATTATTTGGCGTTTTATAAATTAAAAAAAATCTTAAATTTTGTCTAAGACGTTTATTCACTATTCAAATTCGTTTACTTTTGTTAGTTACTCTACAAATTTATTGACATACCAAGAATTCCTTCAGTATAAAATGAATTCCTAATCATAGCACTTGTTATAATAAAAACTGTTTCTGAAATACTATCAGAAGTTATTCAAATTTTCAGTGTCACCGTGTTGAAGTAATAAAGCATTGACCGTGAAGGTCGTTCTAGATAGCATTACTGAATCACGGCGACAATTACGATACTCTTGACGAAAGTGAAACAAATAAGAACGCTATTGCTTACTTGCGGTCCTCCAGAACGCTTTGATATGATCATAAGACTTTTACAACATTTTGCAGTTAAAAGCTATTATAAAGCTTTAGTCAATTGTTTTATATGTTATTTCATTACAGACATTAAGCTTCGTAGCACTTGTATCATGTGCTGTTTCAAGCCATGCGCCAGCCGGTTATTCATATAACCGTTTCAGTGGCCCAGTCAGTGGTCAGATCGTTGAGGTACAGGTCCCAGCCGCTCGCGGTTTACCGGCACAGCAACATGCGGATTATGGTTATGACCATCACGCGGGGAAAATTGATCCAGAAACAGCAAAATATGATCGATTGAAAACCGTAGACTATGTAGTGAGTGCAACACTTGTTTATAGTTGACTAGTCTCTTTGCATTTATAACGCTGTGTAGTTTAACAATTTAACTATCGACTTTCTTCATAAGAAAAATATTATTTTAGTGCATTAAGCGACATTTTAAAGGCGTAACAAAGTAAATTTATTAATATTTTAAGTACATTTCCATTTTTATTATTCTTAGGCTAAACCAGACTACCATTATGCTTATGGTGTCGAAGATCCCCATACCGGCAATCAACAAAACCATAAAGAATACAGAGATGGTGATGTCGTGCACGGTGAATACTCACTTGTGGAGCCTGATGGTTCCTTGAGATTAGTTAAATACACAGCGGATCCCAAAAATGGGTTTAAAGTAAGTGCACTTTGTTTCGTGGCAAACATTTTAGAGGTATTTAAATAACAGAGCTGATATTTACTGGTATGTATTATAAAAACTATATTGAACTCCATCTGCCTGAATCAAAGTTAAAGTCTGTTGACAGGTTGGTTTTCATATTCATTTTGCTTAATCACAACTAATTTGCTGGATCAATTTTGAGTTTTCTAATTATATTACTTAAATAAATCAATATATAGTGTTTCATAGAGAAATTGACGATTTCCTTTAGGTAAAACCGGTAAGTATCTGCCAATATTAAATAAGTATTAGATAGAGGATATCCTTTTTCTTAGATGCGGTTAAGTGAGTTAAGGTAATGCGGTTTCTAGACTTGGTACTAACACTAGCAATAACATAATACTTGATGTTATTAAATTTCACCACAACGTAGGTAGAGCACGAATAGAATAGCAAGTTGTTTTATATGTCATATCTCACTTTTCAGGCCACAGTACACAAGCAGGCAAACCATCAAGCTCCAAGACCCGCCCAACATCACAGAAACGAAGAAGACAACAATGATTACTAGCCATACTCATTCTGAATAGTACCTCAATGTTTAACAATAAGTTATCTTAATTTATTTACGCTTTTTAAAATAAACGCAAAATTAAAATAAATGTTATTTTTAATTTCAAAAGAATATTAATATCAATATAATAAGAAGATGTATTTATCTCAAATAATATTTATTGAACCATGCCCACGTCTTTTTCAATATAGCCATTACTTGCTAAAAATTTTCTGAAACATCTCAAACGAAAACGGAAATACAACGGTATGCGTTGATTCTCCAGCAATCAATTGTAATGATTGTAAATAACGTAACTGAAAGCAAAAAATAACTATGAAGCTTGTAATAATTATTATAACAACCACATCCGTGAAAAACAATTACTAGATATTATTCACATCCCAATGACTTTTATAATAACCGTATGACGTACCGTAGCACGGGGAGAAGCGTATTGAAGGACGATTAATATAAAATTAAGAATGGGAAATACGATCAAATTCAGAAATCTCTTATGTTTTACAAAATAAAACAGTCGAAAACATACCTGCATACACATAGGATTATCCATTAACAATGTTGTAGCCACCTGAAGGTTTTTTGTAGTTTCGATTTCTGATTTGGCAACTATGATCTTAGCATTTGCTAATCTTGTCGATTCAGCTTCAGCGGCCATTGCTTTTTGTAATTGCAAAGGCAGTCTTATGTCTTTTCTATAATTGGAGAATTTCATAAATATATTAGATCTTAGTTTTAGCTGATGACAAATTTCACTACGTTAAGTAAGAATTTTACTTATGCATATACACTACACATGCATTGTAAATATGATGGTCCTCACTAAAATTATATTTAAAGACACGTCGCTTTATTTATTTTTCTTAGCTTTAATAGCTACATGTAAATGATAAATTTATAAGTTTAAAGAGACATAGACTAACATTTCAACTTTAACAACATGAACACCCCATTCTTTTGTCGTGTTTTTCATGAGCTCAAGTATTTGTTGGCTAATTATGGGTCTATTGATCAATAGATCGCTGAGTTTCGTTGTGCCCAAAGCATTACGAAGTGTTGTTGACGCTAAGAAGTGAGTTGCAATTCTGTTTTAAGAAATTTACAAGGTTAATTATTTAAGGAATATAGTAAATTTTATTGATAATCGTTATTGGAATTACCTGTAATTTGTTACATTGATAACCGCACAAACGGGTTCAAACACTTTATAAAACACCACTGCGTCTACAGATACACTTAGTGAATCTTTCGTTAAAGCCTGTAAAAGTAGTATTTTTTATGTAATATGACAATTACCGCCTATATGTTGCATATATTTGATATTAGGTATAATAATTTTCAAAAATAAACATGAGTTCCTGCCCTAAGAGATACGATACTGTATTCAAAAAGATAAGCTCTAAATAATTATTAAAATTCGTTTGCGAAGCTTATTGCTTGCAACTTTTTACGTATACCTACGGATATAGGTACAATTTCTTTTTGTTTTGTACAAGGTTACCCAAATTCAGATTGTTTAATTAAATTTTAGAACAGATAAGCCCAATGTCTAACTTTTTAACTAATTTTATAATCATATAATGTATGATGAGCCTAACCTTTCGTAATAATAAAATAAATTATTAATGTTACCTCTTGTGGTGGCACTTCATAGCATAATGTTCTTAAATCTACAAATTTGACCGTATCTACACACGGAAGATAAAAAAGTAAGCCAGGACCAAAAGCACGGTTTTTATGAACTTTTCCATTTCTTAGAATAACAGCTCTCTCGAATTGTCTACTAATCTATAAAATGTTAAAATATAATAAAATATAACAAAAGGATACGAAAATAAAATAAAAGTTACTTACCAAAAATATACATATTAATGATAAAGGAAATGCAAGTACAACCAGTATTATTGACAAAAATATCAATATTTTTTCGATTAATTTGTCCTTGCCTGTAAGAAAAAGCTTAAAGAAAACAAGATGTAACGATGATACTAATATTTTAAATCCAATTTCAAAAAGTGATAAAAACCTTTGTAGCTTTGTAATCGAGGACGATCATATCTAGGTGAACCTTTCTCTATATCCTTTGGTGTGGTAGACATAGAAAGATAGCTAGATTCTTGTTTATCTTTTTTATTTTCATTATTATCACTTAGCTTTTCCATTTTCAGATGCAAATATATATTATCAAGAATAACAAAAATATAAAATATACTTATACTTTGAAGAACGTAAATGCTGTATCTTTATCAAAAGCTAATTGTGACTCGGAACTGACAGAAAAAACAGACCACTGTCAGCTAAAATGAGGTTTGTTGATGATTGCATTCGTAAAGTAAAATTTATAAACATTTTTGAAGTTTTGATCATCACTATCTTGGAATTTCAATTGGAAATGGGAATAGAATCGTATTTCTTTGTTGAGATGCGATTGTATTTAATGCTTGTAAATATCTTAGCTGAAAAGATAAATTTTCTTCGTTTCTTATAAATTATTACGGAAATATAAAACTGATTACCAAAAAGAATACAAGAAAACATATATAAATATTTTTTACAAAAAAAGATAAGAAAATAGTTATTATTTTACTACTATGACAGCAATATTTACAAGCATGGCTTTAGGATTTTCCATCATAAGTCTTGCAGCTTCTTTTAGATTTTCAGCTGCTTTAATTTCTCCTTCAGCTTCGATTATTTTTGCCTTAGCTACCCGAGCTCCCTCAGCTTCTGCAGCCATTGCCTTTTGTAATTCGAAAGGCAAAATTATATCTTTGCTGTAATTTCAGATATTAATAAAATTATTTACTAATTCAAACTAATATCCGACCAAGTTTAATCGTGAGGGGATTATAATTCTTTATTATTCAAAAAAATAACGTAACTATAAATTATTAATATATATAAAACATTTACGTGTTAAAACGAAAGTTATATTTATTTATAACTTACACCACTCTATTAATATACAGAATATTTTTAATGCTTTAGAATGAATTATGCAGGAAACATGTAACTATAAGTGTTGTAACTAAGTATTATGTACAAGATAGCTACATTTCTACCCTTTCCACTTCGACGCCCCATTCAATTGTCCCTTTATCTATTTCCATTCTAAGGGCATCGCTTATCACTACTCTTTTTGAAAGTAAGTCAGACAGAGTATATTGTCCTAAAATATTTCTTAAAAGTGACACAGATAGTAGTTCTGTAGCTTTTCTGAAATTTTTTTTATTATTTACTAAAAGGCCAGGAATGATAATTATTTAGATATTATATACATAACTTTTAATAGGATTGTTCATTTACAATAAAATAATAAAAAAATAGTTATTACTTGTGAGACTGAACATTCAGCAAGCTAGCTAAAGGCTTCATTACGTGAAAATAAACAACCGCATCAACATTAACGGTTACAGAATCTTTTGTCAGTATCTGAAATGTAATTTACGTGGTGCAAATGAAAAAATTTAAAGATATTTTTTACAATTGATTTAAATGTGAAACAATCACCTAAATCTTTTTACTAAGGAATTATAAACATCGTTATAAAATGTAGAAATAGAAGAGATAACATATTGATATAGAATCTTTATAAAACAGTGAACAAATCATGGCGTCTACATCTGTTTCGGAGGTTAGGAAGAAATATTTTTCCGTCAGTTAATAAACTTATTTCTAAAAGTTTGAAAATAAATTTCTGTTACATATCCATGGTTTGTATCCAGATTGTTTGGTTAAATCTAATGTAAATTATAAGAAACAAAATTTAATTTTACTTCTTGTGGAGCCAAATTGAATGACTGTGTCCTCATATCTATGAAAACTACGTTGTCAGTACAAGGGACAACCCAGATAATACCAGGTCCAGCAGGAGAATCAGGTCGAACTCTACCAAATCTTAGAATTACAGCTCTTTTGTATTGTTTTACTACCTGTATCATAACATTTTAATTAAAGCTATAAACATAGTCAGTATTATATTTTCTGTTCACGTCATGGTAATCGAACTTAGTAGGTGATAACTTACTCTGAAACAAAATATCAAGGCAATGGGGAATATGATGATCATTAATATCGCTAGTAATTTGAAAATTCTTTCTATCAAAGTCTCTTTGTGTATTTCTGTAATAAATAAAAGAATGAATTTGTATAAATACCTAAATATCTTAGCGCAATAGCATCTGAACTTTCTCACCTGTAAGATCTATTTTTGTTCGACTAGTTTTTATCATTGTGTAAATAAATAACAATAGTATAATTTCAAACATTCGCTTTCAGCGATAAGTTTAATACCTAAGTCGTTACAAAAGATAATCAAATAAATTGCGCTGAAATTGTCATCAGTTGTCAGTGAGTATTACCAGATTTGTCGTTTAATAAGTATTTACCTGCTGCTTATTATCTTCTTTTTGACGTTTAAAGAATACAATAAAATAATTATTATAATATTACTTAATGTATTAAAATTATTCTTACAATAAATATTAAAATGGACTACCTGTAACTAGGATCGATATCGAATTGTTTCATACTATTTTTAAGTTTATATAATTAAATAAAGTGCAATTTTGACTTTAAAAATTTTCCATAATCATTTTCCAGGATCTGCGTTATTGATCAGCTTAAACTTCCAACCGTGCTCATAATTTCGCCGTTTTACAGTGATGTCTGATTTATATTTATATAAACAGTTATATAAATAATTTTATGACGGATGTCGATAATCAAATAGGTAAGGGTGAATGTGGCATGCTGGTCCCTGCGCCAGGACTCATAAAACTTTTCAGAAAATCCATTGGAAACGGAAAAATTATCGTCGAATTCTTCTCAGCTGATATCGTATTCAGTGATTGTAGATAACGCAGCTGTAATAGACATAAGGAAAAAAGTTATACCAAATTTATATCTCTTTCTCACATTTTGATTAGACTAAAGTGTTCTAAGTAATTTTGAACTAATTCTTTACAGAAAATAATTGTAGTGCAGTATTCAGAACGCGAAAATACGAAAATACTTTTTGTCATGAAATCTGCAGGTGTTATATAAAACTGAAGGTACAGTTAAAAAGATAATAGTTTTATATATTTATGGTTCAAGAACTTCCACCATACAATTCATAAATAGTAGTTTTCTGATATAAGTACTTTTTTAAAGTTAGGGTGATATTACCTAACTTCGAAAGCAATTGAAATAAATGCATATCTTACTTGGAGCGCCATAGGATTATCAATCATGACTAGCGAAGCTTCTTTTAAAGCTCTGGATGCTTTGATTTCTCCTTCGGCTGCTATAATCTTTGCTCTTGCCTCACGATCAGCTTCAGCCTCGGCAGCCATTGCGCGTTGCAGTTGTACTGGTAGACGTACATCTTTGCTAAAATTATTTCAAGCAAAAACTGAACAAATAATCTCTCTACTACTTTTGTAATTGTAGCCAGTGATCGAAATTTATAGTTATTATTACATTTCAACCCTTTCCACTTCAACTCCCCAAGGATCCGTGGCTTCATCTAAGTTAGCTTGCATCATATGGCTAATCGCTTCTCGGTCCGAAAGTAGTTGGGCCAAGTCACGCATACCCAAAACATTGCGTAGTGTTGTAGCAGCTAAAAGTCGAGTAGATGCACTGAAATCATCAGGATTTATATTGTAGTATTTTTTTACAAAATTAGACGACGCTTCATCTTTTTAAAAACGAAAAGCTTTCCATTTATTTAAACTTTCAGTGAATAATGAAGTGAACATATGAAAAATTACTACAAATTTTTTCATCCCACGTCATGACGAATCTATTTTGGTGACTCGTATTATAATAAAAATAAAGTTGGTAACTAGTAGCCACTTAAATAAAAATTATACAACGGAATTCAAAATTACGACAGTGCGCAAGATAACATTTAACGTCGTATGAAGTAATTAATATGATATACATCTTTAATGTTCCAATAATGACATTAATTCTAAAATACATTTAATTGTATTACCTGTAATCGGCTACTCTTACTACTGCATTTAAAGGTTCTTTAATTCTATAATAAACGACTGCATCGACGGCCACTGTGACAGAATCTCTGGTTAAAACCTGAAAATAGTTTTTCATATTTAGTTACTGGTTACATCCTAAAAAAGGGAAAGTTCTTCGTAATAATTTCTGTTTAATGAAACCCCAAGTGTGGTATAAATCGTTTTTGGGTTCTTATGACGTTCACTGTTAGGTTGTTGAGAATACTTCTTCTAATAATATTTAGATCTTTGTTTATAAAAACTATGTGTATATATTAATACTGAGAATAGAAAATGCATCACTAATTTTCAATAGTACTAAATTTGTACTACTTCAAGCAACCGGAAACGTAAATGAAACTCAATATTGTACCCATGTGCTTGAGCCTGTTGAAGTCGGGGCGTTTTACTAGTTTATTTAAAGAGACACATATTTTTATGACGCGTTTATACCTTACTAATCGTCCATGTAAAATAATCAAATCAATTTATAATGGTTAATATTACTATATATAAATATAATACCTACAATTCATGACGTTGTCATTACCTGCAAAACATATATTCAAACTTCCTTGTGTTTAAGCTCAGTTATTACATTTATGTTTTATTCCGATATCGTCATTCGGACGAGCCATAAATCGAATCAGCTATCAATCGTATCGACAAATGAGGGCGTCCGGCCGCACGGCTGCGCGATGTCTGTTAGCGATTTAATAATATTCGACATGCTTAAATAAACATTGTTCTAGCAGAATTATGACGTGGACCTTGTGCTGCATAATTTTAAAGTCTTCGTGGTTAATTTTAATGTGGTTCTTGGCAAGGTTTAAGTTTTAAATATTTTGTTATTGTGTACAAGTGTAGGCGTCTTAACGTGATAGCCTGTTATGGTATTATTAAACGTAAATATTTTTAACCTAGAAAATATTTGAGAAATATGAACTACACTTGCCGATATCAAATTACTTTGCAAAAAACATATTAGTGCTGAAGATATATAAAAATAAGTATTATTGTAATTGATCACCGAGTCGTAATAAAAATAAGATCGACGTTAGCAAGCATCATTAAATCACCTCGATATTAATAGATAGTTTATTAGTTTTTCTCAAGACAATTGGTTTACATCGGACAATTGTTTGTCCGTCGTAAAATTTTGATTGACGGTTTATAGCCGCGTCAATTAAACGGGAGCGGACATTTGGGTTAACTGTTTTCAATAGCAATGCCTCGCTACCCACTGGCCATGTGGCGCTCTTCAAATGATAATGCGGTACAATTTGTGAAAGAAAGATTGGTTTATAAAAGTATGTATGAAATTTATCTATAATGTATTGACAGAAATTTTATTAAGTTTTGAAATCTAAAATTTCTTAATTAATTCTAATTAGGATATGGTTATTTGTTAAATTGTAAAATTAGGATAAAGTATATTTGAGGGCCTAATAGTATAGCGAAAGAAAAGTTTAGCTAAAACAGGTGGGTCGCGGGTTCGATTCCCGCCTGTTGCATGTTGTATAAATATCTTGTATTTATATTTAAATATTTAATTTCTTAAGTACATTAGGTACTCGTATGTTTAGTAAACGTTCAAGAATTGAACTAATAAGGAGAAATAAAAATAAATAGGTCAATAATATATTATTAAATAATTCATGAAGTTATGTGCCTTAGATATTTCCTACCATAAAGTGAAACTCAGCTCGTCTGTGAATAACTTACAAAAGGAGATAACAGTTTTCCTCATAACACGATTTTTTTAAAAAGACGTATGTAAAATATACAAACCTCTTGTGGCGGAACGTCAAATGATACTGTTCGTAAGTCGACCTTTCTGTATGTGTCAATGCAAGGAAGAACAAAGAAGAGTCCAGGACCTCTCGCTCCACCTTTCCGTAGTCTTCCGAGTCGAAATATAACAGCTCTTTCGAATTCTTGAACTACCTGTAATGTCATACTTATTTTTATAAAATACAGTGTACGCCTTAAATAGTGGATTAAATTTGAAAGTTATGAATATTATGCGATGTTTGTTAAGTACATTCCAGAAAATCGTGTCTCATTTCTTATTTAAAATGATTTACCTTGAAACATTCAAAAAGTGAAAACGGAAATGTTATGATAACAAGAAGAAGTGACATCAACGTAGCGAATCTTTCCACACACCCCGCTGCCTCTGGATTTGCTGCTGAAACAAGACTTACAGTGCATAATCCAAGATCATTTTGCTCAACATGAAACTAATATTGGTTGTAATTAGTTTAGACTAATGATATTCTATTTATTCTAAGTTTGTACCACCAAAGTGAATTGGAAGGCTTTTCTTGTTTTTTTATTAGTTTCTAATTATTGGATATTCCCCATATTTAGACCAGCTATACAATAAAGACGTAAGGATTTTATTGTTATTTTTTACTATCTACATTTTTTATCAGCCTTAAGTTTTGTTGAATTAGTAACTGCAACAACCACTCTACTACCTAATGCTTGAATACCTTGACTAAGCTATGCTAATGAGGTCTATATAATTATAATACTTCTTAGAAATCCTGTGTAATGTTATAAATAAAAAAAAAATACTTTTCAATTTTGCATTGATTTTACTCTATTGTATTCGGGTAGGTATTATATTATTTCAGGTTCTGAAGTGGATTTCTTTTTTAAATTAGTTTAAAAAATGAATTTACAAATATCACGTTATATTATGAATAATAATGAAATACCGACTAAATTATTTACGACTATTTCTAAGACGTATAAAACTACCATTTCTTTTTTAATAATCTTAATTAATTTTAGATTATTATAACAATTTATGAATCAATACTTATACGATGTAATTTTTACAGTTTTATACATTATAGTCTACAATTCTTGACGAAGTTCTATCAAATAAGGCGCTTACTAGATATACATTGGTAAAAGCAATTTGGTTTTGATTTATAGTATGCAGCGTTGCGAGAATTAATGTTGTTCGACCGATAAGAGCCATAAATCTTTCTGTATTTAATTCTCGAGTATTATATCAACTTGTAACTAAACGTATGTACATCGTTTAATAATAGTATGTTTTAAAAGCTTCAATTATAGATTATACTTTGAAAGCGATCAATTAGAAAATGAATTACTTACGCATTTGTATCGTAATAGCACAAGAGGTGCCGGTATCGCAATCTAAAATATTTAAATGCACCATTAGAACTTATTAGAGATAAAATTTAATATGACATACACTGATCTTGCTATTACTCACAACTGGGCATATCATCACGTCTAGAATTCATTGACCTAACTTCCGCACGCATCGTGTAATTACACCGATCAATTAAACCAGGGAAAGCAGTGATTAACGCTCATAACAGTTTAACTCGGCCAACGATCACTGACTGACATACAGACTAACTTACTGTCAGAAGACGGCGTGTTTACGCGACCCAAAAACAACAACGTTTCTAACTAAAAATATCAATTACAATACGATCCAAAATAAACGATAAATCGCCGAATTAGTTGCGTTTAAAATTGTATTTACGTATTTCGAGGTAGCACTCCACTTCGCCCGAGTCCTTGTCGTAGCAACCAAAATCCATTTTTAACGTACAGTAGGATGATCGCATTGACTAGTTTGTGAATCAATCAATATTAAGTGTTCGCTGTCTGATCAATGCGGTGTCTATATCTGTACTAAGGTAGGCACAGAGAATGATGTTGATTTTGCAAATAAATAAATAACGCACTTTCCATATCGCCGTGATGCGCGGCCGCACAGGGCTCGGCGGTGCTCCAAATTGTGGGGTTTAGTACTTAACTGAGCTTCCCATTGTACATCGTGCACGGATGTTTACATTATATACTCACTATGAGTGTTTGTTGTAGAGATAATCTTTACTATCGACAAGATGCGGAGCTGTACAAACAAACTGGATCGGAAAACAGATATATTAATTGGATCGGGAGTGGGTTAAGGTCCTTAACCATTCATAAGTGATTTAATACTACCTAGATTCACAAAGTAAAAATTGTGATAACCAGAATAGAGACTGACTAAGTATGTTAATTATTTATACGGCTTTAATAAATTTTCTTTAGTTTTAAAGTTAACTAGTTAAGCCCTGCGGTTTTACCCGCGTTGATTTTATATACACATAATGATGATGGAAACCAATTTCTTGAAACAAATATTGGTTAGTGAATGCCCCGTTAAAATCCATTTACTCGTTTTGGAGATTATCCGGAATAAATACATTGAATTTCAGTTATAAGTACCGTATGTATATTGCTTTTACATACGGTACTTACCACTGACACTGCAATTTTATTTTTGTAATATAGGTATTAATAGCATAATTAATTAATAGGGTCGTAGCAAGCAATAGTCCCTGCCTGCCCCTTCGAGAAAAAGGCGTTATTATATGTATGTATGAATAGTTTATATTCCTTGCAAAGGAATCTGTTGTTTATAACTATGTATCTATATAACTATGTATAACCTGGACCGGTTTAATATGCATCTCTATTATGAATGCTGCATAAATATTCAAAGGTAGTCTAGAAGAGCTTACTGACCTTAAAGAAACATGATGCGCAACTTCAAAAAAGTCAAGCTGTACTTTGTAGGTTTCTTAAATAAACCTTCTTTCAATTCAACTATACATACTATCATATTTAGTATTTTATTTTATGAAACTAAGTAGTTTGCCATTTATTACGATTGTCTGGATAAAATATTATTTTTACGTATTGAAATATGCCCCTAGTTTGTTAGCTTGATTGTTAAAATACTTTTATTACTGATAAAAGATATTTGGTCTAAATACGAAGATAGTCGGGTTGAATGTAAGGTATGGGCGTTTTTTATTCTGATTAAATTTAAAAGTAATGAAAGACTTTTAACATTTTGCTTGCTCTGAATAACAATCTACTTTTTTATTTTTGCCATAATTTTATCTCGATTGTGTTAGTGTCATTCCGGTTAAATTTATACTAGAGTTTTCTAAATCAAATATGTTCTAGTAAACACTTAAAAAATGTTTGTTTATTGCTATTTGCCTTTCCAAAGACAGACAATCTACATCAAAATAATGACCGGCTTATGGTGGGACGTTTTATAAACCTGGGTAATTGCGAAACTTGGCTAGGTTAAGCTAGAGCCTAATAGATACCTGTGTTTATTTTGCCACAATGCTCGTAAGTTGCGTTTAAAATATTCACGAATGTAATGCATGAAAACTATTAAGTCAATTTTTTTTAAATATATGTATAATTATTTAATTATATACTTTTTGTAAAATATATGTGTAATTAAAAATTATTTTAATTTCATTTAATTTGTTTTCAGGTTTTTGGACTCTTGACTTGTGTAAGTGTAGGTTTAGCAATACCAGTACAGTATCCTCAAGTGTACCACACATCTGCCCATAAGCTTATACCTGTTACAGGAAATGTTGACATATTTGTAAGTCCATAATATAATTTTCGAAGATTTTTAATATACAGTACAGATTTCCTTACCGATATATTTTTGCTCTGTAAAAATACTATAATTGAAAATATTTCCTTTATTTATTCTGAGTTAAATATAATTTAAATGTTATACAATATTGGTAATCGATTAAGAGAAAAATGTACTAATATATTGCTTTAATAGAATTTAGTCAAGAAACAATTAAATATATTTGAAAATAATTTATGAAGAAACCAAATTTTATTTTCACACGACAGAAGACCTTTTATTTTTAAATTGGAGGGAATGCATTACGCATATTGTCTGATAGCTTTTTATGTGGGACTCACCCTTCCAGAGTTACTCTGCTGACGAGCCAAATAGGTTCTAAGAGTACTAGGGGGGAAATCTAACATGTAGTGATTGTTTGTTTTTCTAATATTAAAGTTCATATTGGTAACGTAAAACTATTTTGTCAACAGACGTATCCAAAATATGCTTTCAACTATGGCGTAAAAGATCCTTTTACCGGTGATATCAAGTCGCAGCAGGAAGAAAGAGACGGTGATGTTGTTAAAGGTAAAAATACCGTCAATAAATTACGACGTATTTAAAAACCGCCCTAGAATGGGATTTGGCATATTTTTATTAATTATAATAAGATACTATATTCTCTTAATGTAAACTAAAATTTAACTTTTTATTATAATTTTCGATATATGAATATGACCACCAAATAATAATTGCATAAGCTTAGCTGTTAACCATTTTTTTTACTAATATTCGTTTGTTGGTTATTTCAAACAGATGCTTGATTGATTCAAAAGGAAAAAATAGGTTTATTTGTATAGTGTAGTATCAACTTACTTTTATTTAAGTATTTCTAAATGAAGCTTATTAATTTATAAAATCTGAATGTTCCCTCAGGTAGTTATTCCCTGGTGGAACCTGACGGTTCAACGCGCACCGTATCTTACACAGCCGACGATTATAATGGCTTTAATGCCGTCGTACATAAAACAATACACAGCACGCTTCCAGTAAGAACTATGAATTAATTTACAAACATAACCATTAAATATACAGTGTTTAAGTTTAAAGAATTTTTCAAATCGGACCAGCGGTTCCTGAGATTATCGCGTTCAAACAAACAAACTCTTCAGCTTTATAATATTAGTATAGA
>JAOSYY010000010.1:11878819-11900148 GCA_025727935.1 Hebomoia glaucippe
AAAGCTTTAGTCAATCATTAAAAGTGACATTGACACCTGAAAACTTTTTAATTTTTACAGAGTGTTAAGTAATAAATTAAGACAAGAGCCATATACAGCGGCTTCTATTGTGCTGGAGGAGCCAAGTACTGAAGCATCTGTAGTTTGGACGAGACCGCCTAAACGAAAAAATCTAAACAAAACAACAAAACCTGTTCAACGAAGACAACACAACCGTATTCAACGTCCAAGTTACTATTTATTGTATTAAATGACTTATAAATTTGAATTGGTCTAATTATTTATTATATTGTCTTCGGTAATTTGGTAATTTAAAAGCTATATATTATTTTCTGAGGTTCATTTGCTGTTAGTTCACAACTTATATAACATCTTTAATTGTGTAATTATATACCCACCACCTATTTATTATTATAATTCATTAACAGAAGTATAAATGCACATTACAGCTTTTCATTTGCCTTTCTATATATGTTACATAGTACGTAACTCAGACGAAAAATGTTAATTTAATTTTTGGAAGTTATTGCCAATGATTTTATTCCCGAAAGGTTATTTATCAGACGGATAATAGAACTATAAGTTAGAAAATTAAATACAATCATGTTAGGTGGGAATCCTTAATCCATTAGTTTTTGCGGATGATAGGTATTAAATTTCGACTCGACTAAAAGGCAACCAATATTCTGCAAAAAGAATTAGTTTGACAGCTATCAAGTTTACATAAAATCTTTTTCCTGATTAACAAAACGAATATTTTATTGTAATGGTCTATTATGTCAATATCGCAGTCAAAGTTGCTGGAAGGTACAGGTCGTAGTGATTTTAGATCTTTTATTTTGATAGTGTTATAATTAAATAAGGTGCAACCACGTTATTGCTCAAAAGACAAGTAGGAGAAATTAAGTTTATATAGTTCCTAAATGGATATAAATGAGTTAAGATGTTGTATTGTACTTTTAATATTCTACGGAGTTGCAGGTTAATATAATTTTATGCAATGATATGATTCATTAATTAATTTATGTAAATTTTAAAAATAATTCCTATTTTATATAAAGAATTGTTTGCTTAATAATATAACAAGGCGTTAAAAAGTATAATACGTTAACTGTAACATATTTATAGCTTACCCAATAGGAATTGAATCAGAAGACAAATCTGAATTAAGAGACGAAAAACGATACCCCAATGGGACTGTTGTAGGGAAATACACATATAAAGATAGAGAAGGTAATCCTGTTCATGTGAAGTATTTTGCGGAAGGCGCTAGTTATGGGTATGAGAAAACATTATATACATCTTAGTTACACTTACCTATTTATTTTTGTAGCACCGGTGCCTTGCGGCTCTATCAATATAGGAAAAAAAAATTATAGCCATCTTCAGATTATGAATCTTCAATTTACCAAATTTAGTTTTGTTATTTAGGCGAGACAGAGTTATAAGAATCATACTTTTGCATATACAATATTTACTTGGATTCAATTGCCAACAAGGTTATTAAGACTTGGTACAATTAAAATCATCTTGGTATTTAATTGACGTACGAGAAATTTAAAATAATTTGTGGTATTGCTACTATGAACTCATTCAACCTATCTGCTTAGATTTTTCCTTTAGGATCAGTCCTTAAGGAATGTAAGTCAGCTTTCAATTTACTTGTTTTCTTTGTTTTTGTAAGCATACGTATTTCGCTATTTTAACTTATTAGTTTGCATTTATGAAATGCAAGGCGCCTTTTCAAATAATACGAGCATATTTCCAGTACCTTCTTTGAAGATGGAAAAGTGAAAATATAGTTATTCTTACCTCTATATTATTGTTTTAGTGTGGAATTAAAAAGTTTTAAGGTCATTGATTCAAAGTATCCCGTAATACCGCCAGATAAACAATCCAAATCCAACAGCCCAATAAAAACAGAAATTGTGTCGGATACAGATTATTTAACTAATAACAATATGAAAATTGACAAAAGTTTTGAGGTAACAGATGATAAAACACAACCTATATCCAACCGTAAATCAGAATTTGAAATATTTATAGAAAACGATTTGAAACCCGAAAAGTGTGGAAAAGAGAAAGTTCGAGTTTATTATGATAAAAACAATAAAAGAAAAGTTAGAAATGTTTTCTATCCATATGAAACGTTTCTATATTGTAACCGATTTTGAAATATTTTATAGGTTCTCTTATTTTTTAACATACAGAATAGTTTGATAGATCAATTTATTTAAAATAAAAATATAAATATAAAAAGTTTCAATAGTTTTATTCTCTTGATTAAGTGTATTCAATAATTACGTGTAGCAGATGCGTTATACGTTTATCTGATTGATATTCTGTATGTAACATAATAGACGCAACGTTACCCAATACTAGACTACATTTGATCAATATTCAGGAATCTCATAATGTTATTGTGCTATGGTTTCACCTCGGATATAGAATTAAGTGTCTGCGTGTGTCTTGACTCATAATAAAGTGGTCATTTATGTTTATGTAACATTGATTATTCGTAATGTACAATTGCTCTACTTAAGACAAATGATACGATACTCATGGATTTTTAAAATACTTTCTCATATCAAGATTTTTAAATTTTGGTTAGATTTATAATATTAGAAAACATTTTATTTTATAACCTATTTTTGACTGCGGTACGACGCGATTTTATGAGTATCACAATATCTTTATAAATTATGGGCTTATATATAGTTTCTTTACGATCCGTTCAGCAGTTTTCGCGTAAAGTGTAACAAACATTAGAACATACTCATCAGCTTTCGCTATTATAAGGTAAGGTTTTAATTTTATTATGTTTTTCTTTACAAATAAATAAGTTTCATAGATAACTAGTAGCGTAATTTTCAGTGAAGTCTAAGCCGTCTATACTGTTCAATAAACACCGTAAGATATTTAGTCACGTAGTGCAAGTAATGGTGATTTCATAGTTTTATGGTCACAAATCGTATTACAATATGTCACTAATACGCGAGAAGTGTTGTGTAATAACGAACACACTTTCCTCAGTTAGCCTAATTGTGTGACAATGGATGTTATATTAGAACGAAGCTATAGGAAAAAATATGCGATGTAATGATTGGTATATTACATTAGCCACTGCTGCTGTCTTAAGATATTTTTGTAGACCGTATGTTGATTGTAAAAAAAAAATATATGAGAGATACACAGAGAAAAAGATTTTAACGTTTTCGAATATGAGAATGCTTCAAACAAAATTAAATAATTGAAAACTCGTATGCTTGCATAGTTTATGAAGGTCTTATATGGTTCACACATATATTTACCATCTTCTATAATGTATCTAAGATATACCTAGGGTCGATGAGACTGTTAGAATGAAATGGCGACTCACAACAGTGGATTTCATTGAAGGTGGTTCATGTTAAATTGAATCTCAATAAATATATTAAGCTTAATTGGAGTTTTTCCACCCTACACGTTTTTCACTGTAGTACCAAGTAGATAATATAACTACAGTTAGAAAGTAGTCAAAACACGTTTGAGATTGACGAATTTTCTTAAAAGGTATTATTGCTAAGCAGGAGATTTTACCATTAACCCTGAAACCAGGGAAAGTGGTTTACGAGCTAAAAAGTTTGGGGACATCTGCGTTAAACCATAATTAAGTACCAAATGTTTGTTTACATATTACATATTAAACAAATTATTTGTTTTTTAGTAGGACACAGCGTATTACTAATATATATTGAAGAATTATGGAACGGATGCTATAATGTTTTATTTCGTAAAAGAGTCGATTGTTTTAATTCCGTCTCCCACGCATTGCTTCGCTACATAGGAAGGAAGTGCGAATAAAGTAAAAAGGCGCATTATTAACTATTACTTAATCACATTATGGATCTACTGATTGAATTAACTTTATACTAACTATTATCTTTATAAGACACCATAGCATTAATACATAATATTATCTCACGCTTAAGTAATAGGAAAGAATCCAATCGAATAACTGCGATTACTGTGGAAACGTAGTATTTTTATGTAAACTAAACACTGTAGCTAATAAATTCAAATAACAGTGGTGGAATATGTGCACATAACATACAATATAGAAATTTTCAGATTAAGAAAGGAATGGAATCGAATGAAACTTTTTATTAGGTTTAACGAGTCTGTGGTGGCTCCACGGTGTAGCAGACACAGAAAAGTACGACATTAATATATTTATATCGAATACTGATTGTTTGTAAATCTTTTTAAAGATCGTTATTGTTTGATTTAATTTAAGAACGATTCGTGATGCATCTACGATTAAGGATAATACATATTCATTAAGTCTAATCGCATTATCGTAGTCCTACCATTTTTAAATCCTTAAATTGTTCCAAACATTCGATTCAGCGTTACCACCTCTTGACTCCTTCCACATGATATAAACGCAAGTGGTGTGTCATGTAATCCATACTGTTTCTAGTCTTCATAGACAAGTGTGTTGGATTTTTTTGTGTGGTATCTTTATAAAGTAAGAATGGGTTTTAAGGTGAGTTTTATCATGTGTTCGTATTTAGATTGAATAATAAATAAGTAGTAGTATATATCGAACTAGAAACGTATGCTAATCTAGCTCTGTATTTCAACAGTGGTTAATAATTTCAAGTTCTTTCAATAGTGCTTGTTTATTTAATGATTAGTCTGTAAAATTGGAAATAAAATCAATAAATATATCTGATAATTGGGTAATCACCCGTGTCAAAATTTGGTCAAAAAATGTCATCAAATTTAGAAAACTCAGTTTTTTCTCTACACCTATGCAAAAATCACGAATTTAATTGCATAATTCATCCTGAGAAGAAGCCAAAACGTGTTCTATTATAACGTACTAAAAGTTCTGAGTGTCTATAAAACCAATAACAATTAAATTAATACATCAATTTAATTTTTTAAATTTAGAGAAGTAAAACCGTTGCAAAGTTCATTTAACGAATTTTATTACTCCCTTCAGAATTTTGTACTGACTTAAAAAAGGAGGAGGTTCTGTGTTCGCCTGCACGTATTTTTTAATTTGATGATATTTTAATAGCTACATGTATTTTAGAGCTCGGAATATTTTTTTTATTTAGTCGTTTGTAGATATAATGTTTGATAAATGATTTATAAATATTTATAGCATTTAATTGTTGCTGCATTACTGGTGGTATGTGTTTATGGCCGTGTCATATACCCCAAAATAGCAGACTTACAATCTGAAGGAAGTTATACGCAGGCTCTGCATAGACCAATCATACACCATTACATACCGGAAGAAGAACACGTTGATTATTATGTAAGTACTTTTGAAATATAATCAAAATTCATACATTAAAAGAAGTTGCATTTAAAATTATGTGTAAGGATAGGATTGTATTGAGATGAAAAATGGAGGTCGACAATTATGATTAATATTTAATATTTGTTCAGAATACTTTTGTTTCTTCCGTTATTTTTAGAAATAAACATATTTAATTATACCGTCACTGGAAAGTAAAGGAGTTTTATATTGCACATTAGGTTATTTTATTTAAAAAAAAATATTTAAAAGAAAGCTTTAGGTATTGGCGCTGTAATCTCGTCCAATGTTACAACAATTAAAAACACTACTCTTTTGCATTTACTGGTTTATATATACTTTATAGCGTCGATATATTCTTGCGTTTGAAAATCTGTACCTTGAACTCATCATTCTTTTTTGCTTATTATTATTATGAATCAGGTATTAATTTAATTAATGTATTTTTATATGCCAATATTTAGATCTAGTTACATGACTGGAAAATAAAAAACATGACATACAAAAAGTTCATCGTTAATAGTATAGCAGTCATTGTAATGCATTTCTTGTGTATTCAGACACTGGTCTATTCTGCCTCTCAACATAACAATGAAAAAGAAAATCAACAAAAACTTTACGCATTATGTAACATGATCAATTGAATATATGAATAGCTTTTGTTCCGCGCTAATTATCATTGTTTTCATTTTGTAGCCAATGACCTTGACATTTTCCCAGTGTTAATATAAAAGAAAAGTGAAAATATAACGAGGCTTGTGAGCAATATAAAGATCCGTGTGACTTCGTCTGGACATCTTACATAATATAATGATAAAACTGATAAACCATTTCCATTCATTAAATATTAAAAACCTTCTGGAGTTTAGCCGAGAAAGTTTACCATACTTTGGTGCTTTTAATATTCTAATAATATATGAATATTAAGTTATATCTAACTTGTAACAAGTCAAAAGTATTAAAAGACAACTTGTAAAATTACTTATTCCATTATTTTCTACTGAAAAGGTAAAATACCAAAAATTAGAAAACACAAATTGACATTACCTTATATAACAAAAATCGTTTGTTTGACTTTGACGTAAAAGAAAACATGCTCATGTAAATTGTTATTTTAATGTACGTTATGCGACGCGAGCTATGAATAATACGAGAACCCATTATCTTAATATTGGTACACAACTTAATCTACAAGCTAATTAAGTTCTTAAAAACATTAATTAAAATTAGACGAAGTTTTAAAACATTTAAATGATTATAATAACAGATAAATAATATGTTAATTATATAGAGCTATTTGCAATTATTATTTTGCTCTTATAACAATATGTATACATAATATTTGAGATAATGGATGGACCTAATAATTACAGAGTATTATATATTATTTATATAAACCTTTTTAGCATTTAATTTGATTTTTTACAGAACTTTATTATTATTTTAAGCGTTTTAATTATTTAAATTAATATGCGAGTCACGAACGTAATGTTATGGTTACTAACATCCATTGTAGAGGCTAAAATGAAGAAAATTTATACGATTTTGGCCTTCCTTCCGCGTTGCCTAGTTCCTGATAGATGTGCAAAAGACTAGAACGAAAGATTTTATCTTAATCAACGGTAATTGAAGTATTGATTATACCAGGAATAAAATATAAGGAAATTCCAAAAGACAATGTAGTCACTTTGAAAATTATTTAAACTTTCATTGTTTTAGTTTAACCGGTAGTAAATTATTAGAACCCAAACAATATACAGTTAAGTGATGTAGCGTTACACTGATTGATCCAAAAATAATGTTAATACCTACTTATTTTGCGGAATAAACGACGCGAGGAGTCTGGCGTAATGTTCCGTAGTTTCACCTGTCATGATTTATATGTTTAGTATCAAACTGTAACTACATTAATTTTTAAATTGATCATATCAATATATTTAAGTTTAATAATCAGTAGTTAAAACGTAATTAAATAATAAACGAATAATTAAAGTATATCTTTTATAAATTTAGAATCTTCTTTTCAGGCGTATCCGAAGTATGTATTCAAATATGGTGTCAATGATTTTCACACTGGCGACATAAAAACACATCATGAAAGTCGCGACGGAGACGTAGTGAAAGGTAATAATTATGAAATGTATTTAATTTTCATGAAAACTTAAACCCTACTTAAAATAATTACCTTAGGATATTATCAATACCTTCAAAACATAAGTCAGACATACTTAGCTTTGTATATTATACAAAATTATGAATCTAACATTATTTATTTCATAGTGACGTCGACGTGTCATGCAAGAAAATATACCGTATATAATATCTATTAAGTTAAGCTGTGATTTTACATACTGCTTCCTCGTTCTTATATAAACCTCTTCATAATAAATGTCTGGGTATCCAAATTAGTTCCGGTCAAGTAAAATAATATTTAAACACATTGATTTCTATGCTTCATAATTAAAAATACCTTTTTATAGCATTCGATGTATTTTAGCTCAGCAAAAAAAATGACTATAACAGGAACTATTGATTATGTAAACATTTTCACTAATATACATCAAAATTTGGATTGATTGAATCGTGTATTGGCTTCAAAACGTGGACTATAATAAATTTTTAATTTCAACGATATAAATAAAAGAAAACGAAATAATTTTCATTAGGTCAATATACGGTAGTTGAACCGGATGGCGCTATCCGCACTGTGGACTACACTGCAGACAAACACAATGGTTTCAACGCTGTTGTGCACCGAACTGAGCCCATTTCACCGCATGAAGCGCATTTTGTTCATTAACTTGAGACCTATACTGACCGGGTTAATATTGAAGAATAATTTTGGCACTATTTAAAAACAAAAAACAAAGCAAAGAGATCTCGAAATAGGACACAGTTAATTATTTATTATTGTTATCTACTAATATTTTAATCAGCTTTGTTACATCAAGTACCTGAGTAGATAGTAAGTGTTATAGTAAAAATTGTAATCTTGACTTAGCTAATATTTTATAATTTTTACTTGTTTAATTCTTGTATGTTTGTATATTAATAATAAATTATGTTATTGCAATCTTGGAGTTTTATCATTCTCTCTTTGCTTGCGGATGTTTGTCTGATATTGATTATTAATTTTTATTTCAACATATTGTGTAGGTACTTATAACTACATGAATCAACAGTAAACAATATTATGCTACGCTACAGCGGAGAATAACCCTTTTTTATGTCATAACATATATGAAGTTTAAATATAGGCTTTTGTTTCGAGATTTATTTATATACGAAGTAAGAGTCCATCTAAATATAGGACAGACGTCGCGATGGCCTATAGAATTACGCAGAGCAGCAATACGCGACGCCAGACTGTCTGGAGCTCATATCAGATCGTGCCAATTTTTCTAGATATACCCCCAGTATCAATTGCGCTGCGGTACCGTGATGAGCATACAACCTTCCTAACCTGCCTTTAAAATGTGAAACCAAATTCGAAATTTGAAAAATGATTTTCATATTACAAATGCTTTTGTTTTGTTTATCAGTGAGTTTATTCAATTGTAAACATGCTACGAATTCCAATAATATGGATACAATTAAAATATCACTTGAAGAACATCAACACCATTTGTTAGTGAATAAGAGTAAGATTAAAAACATTCCTTTGACAATCGTTAATGTCACGAAAGTTAAAGTCAAGCCCGCAATTTTACTGAAACCACCTGGTAAGCCCAAGTTGATTACAAGAGAACAAATAAATGATTGGGCAAATGAAATACGTGAACGTTTATTCGAAATAGAACAAAAAGTAGTTCGCAGAGACGTTTTATCTAAAGGTTTTTCTGATATACAAGTAGAAATCAGAAACGGTTCAGCAATATTAAAAAAAGCAAGTAAGGCTTTAGAAGATGTATTAGACCGGCGTGGTAAGGCAGCAGAGGCAATAATGCGACGAGCAGAGGAACTTTCCACTCACATGCTTAAAGAAAAAATTGAGACACCCGCAAATTATACTTTTGATTATAGTGTTGACTTAGATGTTTTAAAAAAAGTCGAACCACCCGAAAGTGAATGGGAGCTGCCTTCTACCTGTAAAAGTATTAATAAAATAAAACTACAAAAGAGCGTACATTTTAACGCTCAAATCTCCTTAGAGGCTAGCAGTGTTCATGTTGTTGCAGAAGTATTTGCCTGTGACCCTAAAGTCTTGCCACATTTATATTGGTCCGAAGGTCTACTGACTACATTTCGAGAGAATTATGCTCAAGATTCTACGCTTGATTTTCAGTATATGTGCAGTGCTAAAGGTTTTTTAAGACATTACCCAGCAGCGTTATGGCAAAGTTTATATAATTTAAATGTTGAGGCGGAAGATGTTTATGACTGTCGTCTGAGGCCATGGTATGTCAGTGCTAGTGGTGCACCACGAGATGTCCTTATATTACTAGACGCTTCAGGTTCAATGCACAACTCTTCTAATAAAGTGACAGCTGAACATTTTACTGGAACCCTCTTAAATGCTCTCACCGATGATGATCATGTTAATGTTTTGAGATTTAATGTAGTCGTTGAATCGCCTATTAGTTGTTTTAACGACAAACTTGTACCAGCTAATAACGTCAACTCAGCAGCTATGATGGCTGCTCTCAAAGGTCAAAAAATGAAAAATGAGTCTTTAATTGGCGATATACTTGCATATTCTGTGCAGTTGCTGAAAAAACAGCGCCATTTAGACAGACCGCCATCATGCCAACAAGCCATTGTTTTAGTAACAGATAGCTTATATATTAACTATACAAATTTAATGAAGCAACTTGATCCTGAGGGTCACATCAGACTTTTTGTTATGTGGCTTCATGATCAATATGGTTTACGAGACAACACTCGATTATTTGGGAATTCATTAAGTTGTGAACGTGATGGATATTTTGCAGAACTCATCACTGATTCCGATGTGACAGAACAGGTGATGAGAATACTGCGTGTACTCGAGAGACCTTTAGTAGGTCAGAGGAAACATCGAATAAAAGTGTTTAGTGATGTGTATGCCCATATTGAAGATCCTAGGCGTGGAGAATTTTATTGGCAACAAAAAGAGAACTCTGAACAAGAATATCGCTATAAACAGTTAAGACGAAATAAAGATAAATTTCTTAAAAATGCTAGTAAAGATTTGAAGCATATGGAGAAGTTGCACAAATATGGGCAATACTATGAAGATGAAAATGTTAATTATAGACTCCAAGTTAGCGTATCTATTCCAGTTTTCGAAAGCACCACTTTAGAAAATATAACGATAAAATTAGATGAGGAGAAGCAAAGAAATTCCACAAGGACATATCCTGTAAATCGCCTTTTAGGGGTTGCTGGTGTCGATATACCTTTGGATCATTTAAAACTTGTCTTACCTTATTATCTTACAGGTGCTGGTGGGTCTTTGTTTCTTATAGATCATCGGGGTAATATAGTTTTGCACAATAATTCTAAACCTGTTTTTGATGGTGATATATTGAGACCAGGTTATAGAACTGTCGATTTTTTAGACGTTGAACAACCAGCAATTGATCATTATCCCAGAGATTATCCTCAAGAATGGCTTGATTTTAGGAAAGCTGTAGTAATTGATGAACCAACAGGTTCAAGAACCATGTATGCCAAGAGTATTTTTGAAGGGGGAATGAGAGCAATGTTAGAAATGCGAGACTACCATTGGCAGCGAATTCATAATCACTATACACTCTTAGTATCTTTGCCAAAGTACAATCTTCTGCACGCTATACCTAATGGTGAGTTTACACAGAAATCAGGCGAAAAAGCCTTGGAAGCTTTATCTGGCACAGATTTTGCTGTACATCCTGATTGGTTATATTGTAGACATGTTGACCCTCACTTCGACTCGCGTGAATTAGAAGTTTTACATTTCCTTAGACGGCGTCGAGATGAGCCAAATTTTGCAATGCAAAAATTAAAACATTTATTCTCTCCAATACCATTGACATTACTTGAGAAGACTTATCAATGTAACGAAGAACTTATGGGAAGGCTAAGTGAAGAGGCGATAGCAACAATGCAATGGGCTCTAGAACACGAAGACCCAGATACAGACCGTGATTGTTCTGCTTGCCTTCTTGGATCAAACACAGCTTTTTTTGCTACTGAGAACGGTTTAACTCGTTGGCAGCTTTACCATGCAACTAGTGCTCATGCAGATCCACCTGAAGGCTCTGTTTGGCCAATGGGTCCATCAGAATCATGGTATCGTAGAGCGAGTGCATATCCTGATAAACTAATTATACATGCGCCCATACCCCCCGTACGTTTGCTTAGAAATACTGAACCAGCAATACCATCTTTGGGTCAACGCTGGCAATGGCTTACTGCTGCAAGAACCCTTAATCACCCAACAAAGCAAGGAATTATTGGCGTTGCAGGGTATCATTTTTATCCTAAACACTTCGATGATTTACTAGAATCTATAACCAATTATCATTGCGCTTTAGAAGACGAATCAAAATGTGAACCACGTTGTGATGGTAAAAATTGGACCTGTGTTTTAATAGATGATGCGGGATGGATCATTGCCGACCAAGATGAAGATGACGTTATGAATAAACATCTTGCCAATGAACATCCTATAGCAATGAAAGCTTTATTAAATGCCAGTGTGTTTAAAGTACGTTGGGTTCACGACTACCAAGGTGTCTGTTTTCCTCCTAAAGATGAAAACCTCAGCGCAGCAGCGCCGAGACTATCTTCAATAATTTTATCTTTTTGGACTATTTTAAAAAGCATCATCTTCACTTCACGCGAATTCTTGACTATGCTACCTTTTATAACAACTAATACACTTGTCAATTGTGATACAGAACTAGAGAAAGAGAAGCGACGTAGACGTTTACGTCGTGATTACGAGCGCGAAAAATACGAGAGATTACACGATGATCGCGTGTTACTAAATAGAACACGATTTGCTGCCTGTGATAGAAGCAGACCACTGTACGAGTTGCAGAGAAACAAAAAAGCTATGGAAAATTTGCGCCGACCGGCTAAACCTTGTCAATGGCCATTAGTTGCAGCTGAAGTGCCACAAACGAATCTAATTCTTATCGCTATATACAAGCACTGTCCATATAATGGAAAGCCACTTAATAATTCATTAGTTAATGAGGTCGTAGAAATGTTACATGACAGTAAGTTGAGAGGTTCAGCGAGTCGTCTCGCCTGTTGGCGTAATCGTGTGCCCTTGCCAGGTAGACCACCAGATACATCGTGCTTCCCACATAACTACTCTTTTGAGGAAGGCTATAGACAGTGTGGACCTTGGCTACCAGACCCAGAACCTGAAGATGACGGCAACACCGTAAAACTTACTAAATTGTTGTTTTACTCTGTTATTTTTGTCCAATTTCTTGCAAATTAGTATATAAATTGTCAATTTGAGATTGCTACGGTATGCAATAATGTTCGAAATATCAAAGATATGTAAGTAATGCTCGCAGGCATACAACTTTTGTTTTTAACTACATTTAAAGTAATAGATAGATGTTATTATTATTAATTATATACGTACTAAAATCTTAATTTTGTTTCAGAGAAAAAGCTTAAGGATATGTATGCATAAGGCATTTAAGTGAATGCTTCACAAAACGTCATACAAATAGTGAACTTATATGAGTTCTTAACTATAATCATGTATTAAATAATATACATATACCACAATTCTATCTTTTATTTAAATAGTTAACGATATTAAACTAATGAGTGAAATCAATACATAGAAAACAATTCGAGAAGTAAAAGTTTGATTATCATTTTATATTTAAAAAAATACACCTAATTTAGTAAATGACATAAATGAATGAAAAATTTACAGTAGTAACATTGTACAGAATAAGACAAAGCAAAGCAAAGGTCTTAAACACTATTCTTCTTGTACAATAATATTACCAATTGAACGTTAACTTATTAACCGTGAGAGATAGATTACCTTGTTGATACTGTTGTATACCTATATTTAGCATACGAGTACACTTATACAACTTTTCATACGAAAATGTATTTTTGTTCTCGTGTAGTTTTAATTATTTCATGCAATTTTAACTTATTATATAATATTATGGGCCTACAAAAGCGGGTGAAAGACGCAATAGTTGTTATTGTGTAGTTAAATAAATTATTTTTCTTGAACTCCCAAAAGGTGAGTAAGCGAGTATTCGAAATGTCAATGTTAATTAATCCTTAATATCTTCAGCACTTTCCCGGCTTTATCACTTGAAATTACAAAGTTATTTTGCATTTCCGCAGTTTGTTCCTCTCCATTGTCTATAGCAAGATTTATGTTATTTTAGTTCCAGCAATTTATGAACAATGGTAGACCTTGTAATTATTTTATTTTATACCTACTTGAAAGAAGATGTAACTACTTAAATAGCTATTTTTGGCCTTCTAAGCTAGTTTATGACCAGGCAAACAATAGATTTGACAATGTAAATTTGGTCAATATTTATTAAAGTTAAGATTATAAAAAGTATAGTACTTATGAAATATATTTTTTCTTATAAAAATTCTTTTTATATAAACAATAGTATTAATCGCATAAAATATGTTATGGTGCAATCCAATCTGTATAAGATTCACCATTGGGGCGTGCGAAACTTTTCACAATTAACGTTGTCTGTCGTATGACTACGTAGAGAAAACTTAATTTTCGGAAGGCAAGTAACACCAAGGCCTAACATTATAGAAGGCTACATATAAGAGACTGTGAAGTCCATTGTGCTATTCAGGAAAATATCCAAACTGAATTAGACGTATGTTAAAACGAATTATTTGGGGAATATTTGTTTTTGATATAAACTCTGAAAATGTATTGTGAGTGGACTTTTTTAATTTTTGTGTTCGTGTACAATGTTGAAGCTTCGCTGAAATTAAACTCAGTTTTCAATCCAGCTTTTGATCCCGGATATAACGATTATTATGTAAGATATACTATTTTTATTCGAAAAATATGTTAATTATATTTTTAGTATCGTTTATATACCAATATCAAGTCTTGATGTTACTTATAATATTGTATTATTATTAAATGCCTTTCATAAGTTGCGAAGACCTCTAATGAACATTTTTTATTTTAGGAACGGCCAAAATACGCATTTAATTACGGAGTTGCGGATCCCTCAACAGGAGATGTGAAATCTCAGCACGAAACAAGGGATGGTGATGTTGTTAAAGGTGATTTTCTGTCAATACACGCATAATGTCTTATACAGCTATATGAAGTAGTTTTAAATCATGGAAAGTGGCATATATTAAGATTAATGTTTACCTGTTGGTGTCTGGGATATGAAGTCTAGATAAAGACGGCCGCAGGGAGCTTTTTATATGTTTATAAATGCATAATATGTGACTGGTATAATGCAAATCCTTGCGTTAAGTAATTATTTGATCATGATACGCGTACGTTGAACAATGATTTTTTGAACCGCGTGCAGATAGCAGTTTTATTTTTAAACACAATCCATTGTTTGGAAAAGGCCAGTAATTAGTGTTTTATTGACTTTAGTATTATGTAACCTTCCTTGATTAACTCGGCTTTGATTTCATTGATTGAAAATAGATATATTAGTTACACCGTAAATCTAAGGCAAACAAACATATTTACAAATGAAATCAAATGGGAAAAGGATTATTGAAATATTTAAACTAGAATAAAAAATAGACTAATCACTATTAACAAAAATCGTTACACTACACCATTGACCTGTTAGTATTTTTAGACAATAATTTTGATTATTTTTGCAAGACACAAAAGTTTCCCATTAAATAATTATGATAATTAAATCACACATTTAGTCCAATTTCTGCTGTAGGTACATGTTTTTGACATGATTTAATAGTTCGCATTATAACGTATGCATTTTTGTTTATGTAGACCAAAAGTTAATTGTAATTTCTTCTCTGTCACATTTTACCATCATGAACCGGGAAGCAACAAGTTTCTATACACTTATATATAAAAAGAGTACCTACTAAATCTCCTATATATTTAAAGTTTATCTGAAAAAAAATACAGGACATAAAACATCACATAAGCATATTTTTATTTTTATATAACAAATATATAAACGTTTAGGGCCGATATTAAATTACATTTTATAATATAATTCTATTACATAATTAAATTAAGTTTTAATGATTTCAGGCCAGTACTCTCTTATAGAGCCAGATGGATCAATTCGAACTGTGGATTATACTGCGGATTCAATTCATGGATTTAACGCGCTTGTCTCTAAGAGTGGACCCAGCGTACATACGGCTCCACAATTACATCGACCACGAATACAGCCTGTCGTACAATACGTGGCGAAACCTTTGCCAGTGCCTGTACAAGTACCAAAACAATTGATACCTCAAGTATATTCATCCGCGTCACCATTTTGTAAGTAATTAAAAAAATAAAATAAATTAACGTTTACATTGGGGTGTGTATTTGGTTTAATAAACAATTTAAGTTCTTAATCGGGTACCTCCAAGGAATATTTATAATTAAATAATTAGCCAGACAAGACTATGATTTAAAATTATTTCAAGATGGTATATTAAATTGTCACGAAACTTTTGAACGACGCTTAATGATAATATTTCAAGTAACTGAAATTTGTCAAGTTCATTAAAAATTAACCAATAATAAAATATGTCAATGTAATATTCAGTGCCTATATGAAATGGTTCCTGTAATTGGCAGTATTTTCATTTATTTAAATGAATAATTAATTATCTTCTAAATAAAAAAGTTTTTCTGAATAGAAACCTAGTACCTATTGCTTTTCTATTATCTATAGAATGAAAAATATGCATGATTTCCAAGCGATTTATTAGTTCATTAGTCTCGTATTTGAATATTGTGATAATACTATTTTTTTATTTTAGTATATCCAAAGATCGGTGCCTTTCAGTTGCCAGACTATGACGGCTTTGAAGGTTATGATGGACGTCCAGAAGAATACTTTTAAACATTATGAATCTATGTAAATTGTCAATTTATGTTCTTTGTATAAACGACATAACATTATGCCATATCGAGTTTGTATCATGAAAAAAATGCGAAGCAGTTACGTTATTATTTTATTGATAGTCTGTCGATATCCTATCTCATAAATAAGCAAATTTTTTCACCGCATTCTAAGGTTTTTTGTACTTCTAGCGGTGACAGGCGATAAGATTTTCATGTAACACGTGGCTGGAATTCATGAACTCCTACTTAAGAATATTTATAGTAGGTTAAATTCATTACTATATATCTGTTATTCTAACTCTTCTCCATATATTTATAAGATATATAGATATTTCTTATCGATTACAATAAATATAGTTTTTACACCATACACGTTTTTATTTCGGGTCGAACTTAAAATTGTTAGGTATACCCTAACCCAGAAAGAATTTGCACCTTCTGAATATAAAATTCATACCCATCTTGAAATCGCAAACTTGTGCTTGTAAGTATATTATGTTATAGTATTATACTATTTCAGCTAATAATGGAAGGCCAATTTGAGAAGTGCCTTAAAGTAATTTATTAGCAATATCTATTTTCAACGTTACGGCTATGAATCTCTCGTCAAACTTGAGAATAAAGTGTTTATAAATAAAAATATTTGGATTTCAAAAAATCTACAATATCATTTGATATATGTAAAATAAATTGTTTATTTGAGTTATGATTATTCTTAATACCGATTTAATATCTGCATTGCTTCAAAGCTAATGGTTTGAATATATATGAATGATATGTTAACATGTAATTAATAATTCCGTCTTCTTTAGGAACTGAAAGAAAGATCATACTTTTAATATTTTTGTATAATAAAATTTTATATTAGATTTTATAGGCTCAGTTACTGTTTCAACGTTTTGTATAGATTATATTTAAGATGTTACCAAATTGTATAGCTTTGTATATATATTATATATTATTACATAATAACTCTCTAAATGCGTTAATGCTATATAACTATATATCAAATATTAACAGACTAGTTTCTTCTCTGTAAATATTTAAATCAGAAAATGATTTTTTTTCCAAATTGATAATTAAAATCTATACACATAAATAAGAATAAAATATTTTGCAAAGAATGCGACACAAAAAGTTGCTATATAGCTAAGTACAACTGCTAAGTCACCTTTTTATAAAGTCATTTCTTGTTACATTGATAGGTACGTATAATGATACAAAAACATTTAAAACACTATGTTAATTATAGCAACGTGTACAGACAGTCTGTATCACGATTCACGACAATCTGTCACGTTACATCTGTATCGAAGCCAGTATGATTGTATCCAAATTGAAGAATTCGGCATTTAAACAAATCGTGACCGGATACGGAATGAATATCGTGCGCATCTTCCTTCTATATTTAAATAACTCATAGATTAGTCATGAATTGCATTTTAAAAGTTCATAATTTATCTATGGCTTTTATTCCTTTTTTTTGTTTAAAAGTAAACAAGTCTAAACTGATTCATAATTATCATTTTTAAAAAATGTTGCTATCAACTTTGGTACATAATCTTTTCCTAGGGCAGCTAGCCCTATATTTCTGTCTCTATTTGATTGTATATGTGTTGCAATGTGCAATATGTAATATAGGTATTCCTTATATAACATAAATAAGTTCATTTGGAATAATTAATATATTTTGTCTTTACGTTTCTTTACTTAGGTATATCATGTTTTAAAGCTTTTATGATTCGGGCAGCTTTCATTTGGAAGAAACGTTGAAGACGATGTTAGTCATGTAATTCTGCTATGTATAGTATAAGCCGCTGAAAGGAAATGATCAAAAGTTATAAATAATAATAACTACTGAACAATACTATTAACGCTAACGCGTGTTTATCATTTGACTATTATATTGAGTTGACAAAATCAATATCAAATCTATCGAAACGGTGGATAAAACGTAGTATATAAATAAAAAGCAATTGATTTTATATTTAGAATTAGAAATTGTACTTGAGCTAATACTGGTATACATTATTAATAATACAAATATAAATTGTAGTTTGAACATGGCGATAAAATAGACATTACATTACGAGTATTACAAACATTCAAGAAATCATAAAATACTGCCAGAAGTAAATACTTTTTCGACATAATAAAATGTTATTAGGTGTACCTAATCAAACTTTGATTTGTTACACGAGAAGCATATAAAATATGGTGAAACTATAAGCTGTTAATTACACATTTCTTTTGTTTGGACATAACAAATTGCGTCACGTATTCTTAGAGAGCATTACCATCGAGTATTCGGACATGAATGCATAGATATAACAAACTAGATGACTCATATTACATAAAACAAGAAACATTTCAAATCGAACGCACACTGTATGGAACGGCTTTGTTTCTCATAATTTAATTATTTTCATTAAACATAATTACAATTAGATTGTATTTTAACATTTGAGATATTAAATGTATCGATCATTTAAATGTAATTTTAGTATGAAATAAATATTAATAATATTTTTTCAAACTGGTTTTTTGACGCGTTAAAACGACGTCAACTCGAAGTTACGACATTTTCTTTTTTTATAATTTTATATCTGTGTTCAAACCCCTGGCTTATTTGGCAAGTGACATTAAAAGTATGAGAATTGAAAGACCTTTAGCACACGTCTAAATTTCATCTTGCGTGTCTTAAATATGTAGTAACTAAGTACTTTTGAATTGGTAGGATTTCGTTTTAACAATCCAACCTGTCCACAAAAGCACCATAAACAATGACTTACATAAAATCTTATCATCTCAATGTGAAGGTACTTCCTCAACAATTAATGACTTCCTGTTGAGATCTAGGATTCCTTTCTAATAATACCCATCAATAACCGTTGAATGATCTAAGTTTATACAGTAATCATGATTTTAGGAATTTATACTACAGCGAGTTAACAATTACGATTGGAATTTCAAAGATTTATCTTTGAAGTCAAATCATACTCTATAACGATAAGATATTTATTTTAAAGTAAAAAAGTGAATTTAGAAGACAATATCTGAAGCTAATGAAATCTGACTGCTCGGATCAAAAATATAGACCGACAGAGGCATCATTGATTAATTGATGATAATGAAATGAAATTGGAGCTAAGGAAGACTTTTATACCTAATACTAAATTATATTATATTATTTCAATAATTCTTATAACTTAAAATTTACGTTTATTCTACATAATTTTTAAGAAAGATACTCTTCCAAACATTAATAATTTTTGATTGTTATTATAACATAAGTGTATCTTATTTATACCTAGAACGTCCTACGTACTTGGTTCTCAAGTGGTTTTCAATGGTATATAATAAATGTAACAGATACATATTTGATATAAAATGTTTGCCTGTTTAAAATGTATTCTTATGGAATGTATTTTATTTGGGTTTCAATCCTTAAGAATATTAACTACTCCGATCTAAGACATCCTGTGAACTGTAATAAATCGTAATCTCAGACTGATTTGGCTTTAACTGTAAACGGAACAAGATGCGAATTATTTATAAGAGATTTAATGTAAGTCATATATTATGAGGGCTGCATACCAAGAAAATTTGTATTTCGAAAGGAGATCTGACATCGTCAGTATGTCTGTTTTGATATTTAAATAACACAAGTTAACATTGGTCCAGTGTGAGCTCGAGTGCCCTTGACTTTTAAAAAACGCTTCCGACGCGACAATAATTCGTCCACGTACTCTTCTGTTCGTGAAACGTTGATAGCAATAAATCCACCGCAATTTTATTTTTAAAAACTATCTCCATAGAATAGGTTCCACTGATATTATAACCTTACGTTCTTATGTTTTTTGAGTGACTTTAGGAGACTGAAATGTAAATTAAAAAAAATATGAGTAAAATTCTGGCGTGGTAACCTACAAATGTAGTCGATTTAATCTGTATTAATATTATAAAGCTAAAGAATTTGTTTGTTTGTTTAAACGCGCTAATCTCAGGAATTGCTGGTCCGATTTAAAAACATCTTTCAGTGTTGGATAGTACATTTATAAAAGAAGGCTATCCGGTATACATATAATACCTTCAAAAAATTAGGGATCTTAACTAAAAGTCCATTAATGTAACCAAAGGTGTAAAAATCGAAATGAACGCGAGCTAAGACGCTGGAAGAAGCTAGTGTATTTTAAATGTGAAACTCTGGTTCAAATTTCAAACTAAACTTAAGAGTTTAAAGTAAATACATTTACAGAGAAATAATTTTAAGCTATTTATAGTCAGGGGGCAAAGTATTTATAATAATTAAGTAAATCGTCTAAGAATAATAAGCTATTATATTTACCTCGTGGCGCTATAGGTTGGCCACGTGCTGCGTTACAATAACTAACGTGTCGATTTCATTAAATATCAAGCCACGTTATTTATGTGTAACATTCAAGAACATGAAAGAAAATTTCATTATTTCGTACTCCATGATAATGACAACCTTTGATGTGTAATATACTTGGAGTAGTACACACACAGTAAAACTTTTTTGAGGGGATGAGTTATTTCAGCTGATGAATAGATTTAAGAAAACACTACGGTGCTACAGATACCTTAATCTTAAATAAGAAGAGATGTTTTGTTCTGTTTCTTTTTCTGTCAGGGTTTATAGTTAGCCCATGCCACTCGCTAATGAAAAAGGTGGGATTAAGAACCGATAACATTTATACAATGTTGCTCGCTTGTCGTTCTTAAAATTATATAGGAACGTAGATGTCATTTAGATGATTCAAGTACTATATTTATGTAGAATGTATTAATTCTAATCACTTAACTACGCCATTAGCCTGTCTTAGTTTGGTTTATTTAGCTAAAAAAGTATATTATTACAACAAAAGTTTGTTATTATTAGAGATGTTAGACGAAGTGAATGTCTAGGATGTAGTCCAGGATGTCCTATGAACTAAACAAATTGACATTTATCTGTTAACTTCTTCAAATAACTCAGTTATA
>JAOSYY010000010.1:11900248-11924238 GCA_025727935.1 Hebomoia glaucippe
TTTTTTTTCAAAAAAATACATAATCGAACTTTAACTTTGCATAACCCCAATTAATTTGTAAAAACTAACAAGTATTTAGTTGTTACAATTAAAGTAGGAAGAACTAAAGTAACCAAGACAGATTGTTATAAAAGCTTTGATGTGGTATTGAGAACTCAATTTTCATGATTCGAAATCATTTAAATCACGATTTAGAGCATTCTCACTTTAGCTCGTGTTTTATCCGGCCCTGAACGATCGATGGCAGACGAGTAGCCTATTAGTGCCTTACCTCGATCCTCCTACTTATCGAACGTTTATTGTATATAGAAGATCGGAACGAGTTAAATTGTCAATCCGGTTTTTGATAAAATATCGTTCGGTTTTTATTTTCTTTTTTTCTTGTCTTTATCCCAGAAGATGAAGTCGATAAATTATAGTTATATATTATTTCTCTACCATAGCCTTCTATCACTAACTATATTTTTATAGGAAAACTAGCTGTAGTTCGTTGATTCAATAAAGAATATATAATATGCAAATATTATAACTATTTGAAAAATTACAATCAACCTACCTATATAGAATGATGCGTGCTGTTTTCGACGTTTTTTAAAACTTTTTGTGACAAAGAATTCTTCATAATTTTTCTATAACTTTAACCGTTTATGGTTGAACAAAAGCTTTGAAAAGCAATATTTTTTCCGTTTTAGTAACTTTTCTCATTGAAGCTTTGCTACTATTAATCGTAGGGTGATAAATAGACTGGTTATACTGAACATACTCAACAACAATGTATATAAGATAAATATATCACAAGTAATAGTGATATTTAGTGAATAAAAACTGTTAGTGGTCTTGTGTAACAAAAACCTACGGTGCGACGTAACCGACAAAGAGTTTTACCGATTCTTTACAAACCGGTTCAGTTTTATATGTATTTAATAATAATTATTATTATACTCTGTTATATCTGACGAAGGTTGTTTTGTAAGGATTGATTGCTATAAAATTGTCGTCTGTACTTAGATATTTCAATTTACTTCTTAGATGTAAACATTTTTCAGTTGCGTGTCTATAAATAGTAGATATTATTACTGTTATTAATTATGCTATATAGCATAGTTTCTTTAATTAATTAGATACAATTAATTGTTCTGAAATCTTTTTTACTTTGGCTTTACATAGATACGTCATTAAATTCAGGAAAAATATATCAGGAAGAACTTACGAACATCAATTATACTTTCAACGAATAAAAATCAAGTATAAATACAATTAAAATGCCCTTATCGTTGTTTTGATAAGTTGACAAAAATACGGATTGAAAGGATATTTAAAATGTACAAGTTGGCATTTAGTCACATAATGTCGAGTGATGTTAATTGAAATTTATTTTTATACTAGCATAATAAGGACGTACATTAAAAGTATACAGGTTATCATTTAAAAGCTTCAAACAAAATAAATATTTGTTTTATAGTCAGTAAAATTTTGGCTTAAAATAAAAAATGCACCTGAAATTGTGAATGTTATTACTAACCATTGAAGTAGGTAATAATAGGCACGATATATTATATTATTAGTTAGATTTTCTTTAATTTAATATTAATGCCGAATAATACTATAATTGGAAAAGCAAGTATGTGTTTTTATACTCTATCCCGCTTAAATCACTAAACTGATTTTAATGAATTTTTTGTATTAGGATAGATATAACCAACTTAGGCATAACGCGGTAATAAAGATAATATTCGGAAATTATCTACTAAAATTTTGCTAGTAGCTTATAAATATAAACTAGGTAAAAATCAGCTAAAAATATTTTTTTAGATTCACATTTTATAATTATAAGCAGATAAAACTGTAGAGCATGGCTAGTACCAAATAATTATAATATTTCTGATATATCTATAATTCGTAGCATTATAAACAACTCAACATGCCAGCGTGTATAAGTACAATTGTATGACTATGTACTCGTGTCTCATTAATTCTGATCATTTATATCGGATTGTGATAGAAGTACGGACTAGCGTTTACATATCTATGTACATAATTTGAAGCGGTTAACCTTCAAAACGACTTTTTGTTCCATGGACATCATTCCGCACTTGCTCTATAAGTACTTAAACTAAAAGATTGCGCATAATTATGATAAGCAAACATAGTGGTTACAAAAATGCACGTTATGTTTATTTAGTAGGCAATATATACATATTTGTCATATATTTTGTTGCAAATCGTTAAATTTAAGAATTTATGTGGACATCTGCGAACCTGTATCCTCCTAATTCGATAAATAAACTGTTTAGGTAAAGCCTTCAAAATCGTCGGTAAGTCAATATTTTATTGAACCAGTATGTAATTGAATTTTTTAAAATATCTGTATGAAAAGTAAAAAAAAAACTTTCAAACATTCAACTTACGTAAATTTTGTTTATGTACATATCTATTCATATACTTAAGACTGATTATTAAATTTTGTATCAAAATTCAGGTTTTTACTATGGATAATAATAATTTTAAATACTCGAGGAGTTGAATCGTATGTTACAATCATTTTTGGAAGATCTATAGACATTGGTTACGAATGATTTATATTTAAAGACCATGACATTTGCAACGTTTCTATTAATTTGTATTTAGATCTCCGATCTAATTAGTGGTCGCGTGAATAAAAATATTACGCCGCAAAACTACGAAACTGGTGAGGATGCAACCCGTAATTTATAAATTAAATGATGCAGTATTTTTCCACGCTTCGTGAGTTAGTGGCGTGAGCTTACGATGCGTACAACTTGAAGGTTTATGGCATTAATTACATTGATGACGAAGCAATGCATGCTAGTTGCACTGTCACTTGAAAATGTCCACTAAAAATTTCTGTATAGAGAAGATATATCTGATGTTATATTAGTTATAATTTTTAGATCACATAAATATTTAAAACCAAACGCTTTCCCATAAGATAAATCAATGGTCTCGTCAAGGCGATAGGGTGCTGCTGGTTGCAGGTGGCAGGTGATCTGTTGTTCTGGAAATCCTTTGGGGAGGCCTAGCCTAGCAATGGACGTATAACAAATGAAACAACAATGTAGTAGAACGAAGCAAGTCCTATATTTTATATAGATAGATTATAAGAGGAATATTACAATGCAATTTTTACGAGAAGCTCTAATAATTTCAAAACCAAGGGATAGTGCAGATTTTCATAGCTTTCAATTTAGACATAATTATAGTAGTAATTTCCAGCCGGTCACAAATTGATTAAACATTCAAGACAAATTCTCATCCGTCGAAACCCATAACACAGTTAAAGAACGCATTGGTATTGAGATATTGTTTTAATAATGTTTTATCAATAATGACTTAATTTATTTTGATTTTTGAATATTTTTAATAAAAATCTTATTGATAGGAATGAATTTAAAAATAATTTTAGTAAAATGGAATCAAATTGAACTCTTGTTTAGATAAGTTAATTGATAATTTAAGGTAAACATGCAATTATTAATAGCTGTAGAAAATATTATCGAGTAACCTTTTTCTAAATAGAATAATGATAGGCAAGCGGGTTAGTAACACTGGGTTACCGCAGATAATAATAAAATATGAAATGTAACTACCATTAAATCATAAAAGGAACTGTAGGCTGTTCAGTGTTCATTGAACTATTCTATATAATTTACAAAAGCGAACAAAATAACCAATTATTATTATGATTTGTGCAAGAAATAATTTGGCAATTTGTTATTGAATTTTCAATTGACTGTTTGTGTAATCTTAAAAATCTAAACAATTTTCAGTTATTCAAAAGAATTAAACGAATAACCGAATTAAAAAAAAAACAACTTATAGATTTAGTATTAATATTAGGTAATATTGTATGCATTACTTTTTAGACAATGTGTATAAATTTTGAAAAGGTAACATTTATCTGATTGTAAAAGGTTCTGGTTCTTCAACTTCATATTTTTAGGTCTAGAAAACTGTTTCAGAGTCTAAAACCTGTAATGCACTAAAGTTACACGTAATCAATTAATTTTGTTGTATCTTTTAAAAAGAAATCTGTTAAAATATGTTCCAAAAACCATTTAATATGGATAGTAATATGAGACAAGATTGCAAATATGTTTCTTAAAACAGTACACATACAAGTTTCTCACTTCGAATACAAAATGACTTCGTTATAGCATGATAAAATCTTTGCGTTGTTTTGATCGTCAATTTAATAGTGTTAGGTACACTTAAAAAGAGATAAAAATCAAAAATGATGAAGGATGCAATGCTGAAAGTCTAAAGAGACCATTGAAAGATTTAAAGGTTTAGAAGTAATAAGGATTTCTGAGACCATACGTTATGGCTTCCCCCCGAACGTCACCTTAACTAACACTAAAGAAATTGGTGTTATAACGTTTCGACTACCTTTTAATGCGAACTCCTAAAACAAAATATTTATCTTTATCGCTTTTTGTTAATTCTACCCGCTACAATAACACAAACTCTTAGCTCGTTATTGTATTTCATCGGCTTACACGATATAAAATGCTAAATTTTTGGCCATTCATCGTGGGCGTTTTCGGCATTTGAAGTACAAACCTCCAAATTACATATGATAAAGGCCAACCTGCCGTAATTGTTTTTAGTTAACGTTTAAACAATTATTTTATTTAAGATAGTAGTTAAGTATTATCTAATTCATATTTCCATTAGTTGCGATGATGTTGAGAGAATAATTATTAATATTTGGTTTAAAAGCTACTTTGATCTAAATGCAAGCAAATAAGTGGATCGACTAAAGGTTGGCGTGTCGTTAAGATACGTAGGTTACTTATCTGATAATTACAATCGTTATACTTGCATAATTAAGACGCCAATTCGCTAATTCGTAACTTATATTATGATTAAAATATGCACTTGTTTAAAGCAAAAGGCGTTATTTTATAGATCCAATACATTCTAATGATAAGCTCCTTGAACATATTAGTTATGATCAATTGAAAAATAAAATATTTTAAGCTTTTGAATGTATGTTGTTTAATACAGATAGTACGAATGACACCATTTATGAAGGGAAGGAAAAAAAACGATCTTGAGTAAAAAATAAAAACATATTTTTAAAACGTTTTATTAGCATTATTTACTCTCCATCATGTTAGTACAACTAAATTATTTTACATTTGTTTCTTATAAAAATAGATTACTTTACTAAAAAAATGAACCAGTAATGAAGCATTATAATAAACAGCTGGACTAACACGATCGAGCGAAATAACGCTAATATAACGTTTTAAATATATGATTTTCTTTTATCAGGATCGTTTTTTTTCCTATCATCATCTAAGGTGTTATAAGTACTATCATCTGTCTTCATTTTCGGAGCGGTCCCCTAACACCCATTTTAATATAGTCCTGATTCAATTTAAAAAACATTAACAATATCATAATAATTGAGCGGGAATTCATTTGTCAAGATATTCCTAATTCTGATATCGTAATAAACTGATTTTTTTAGCGAGATGAAAATACGCTTCTGTATATCGACGTGGGGCTGTTCAATGTGTCGAAGGTGTGGGACTTGGCCTAAGTCCACTACCTCACTAGAACTACCTATTACCACGATACCTCGTACTTAAACGGTTAGTAGGAGAACGGTTAACAGACATTTGCTAGCCCTCCCCGGTCTTTGGTACCGGCACGTACGGGCCTTTCATATCGTAATAACAGCTGTCAAAATGTATTTTTTGTTGTTTAAGCTCAAGATAACTTAAAGGGTTGCGGTCTATTCCAAATATATTAACATAAATACTCGTTTTTATTTTAATTTATTTGTATATATCAAATTGGGTTATAAAGTTGCAATTAACCTTAAATTCAAATTTTATAAATTTCGAGCATAATTTTACAATATACAACATTGTAACATAATACCGTATGCATCAATGCAATAAACAAACTAAATGTCGATAATAAAGATATAGAGTAAAATAAGGTTTATTGAAAATCTTGTTTTTCACTAAGCAAAAGTAAAGAAACATAAATATCAATGATTACAAACTATGATGTGTAAATTCATTTTCTATTAGTACAGCCGGTAACCTAGTGGCATAGTATGTTAAAATTTGGTTTTATCTTATGCCAATAGGTCTGCCTGTCATAAAATTTGAGATAGTATGTTTTAAGGTTGTGCCAACATAGAAAATAATAATAAGGTTTTTGCATAAAGCCTAGGTACATAATATGTCTTTGTGGTCTTAATGTTATGCAAGTCTAGAATATTCTATAATGTATTTATGTTTAAACCATATCTATAGTTCTTATTGGATTGTTCCAGTGCACCAACTTTATAAAAACCCCTGGTTACCATTCTCAGCAAGTAATTTTTATAATAACTTAATATTTTAAAATATGTATCTTAAAATCATGTTGCACGCTTATACTTTATAAATAGGTTATAATTAAAATTAAAGGTTATATTATAATTCCCAGCTACCTGTACTTATAGGGCTATTGTGTTTAAAGTATGAAAAGGTGTGGGCGTGTTACACACCGTTTGAGTGACGTGGTGTCCCCAAATAAACGACCAAGCATTAAATGGGCGGCAGTGGTTTGACGATTGGTGTAAAGGCGACGTCTCACTGTCACCGGCTTTATTAACAACATATTTCCTTCTTGTATGAAATGTTAAATATTTCTTTTAACATTTAAATAAATATTTCTTTTATTTGCAAGATAAATATATGTTAATATCAAAAACTAATATTCTTTTGGTAAAGTCGATATGTCGTATATAGATTTTAGTTGTCATGTTTAATGTCGTAGAATAGCTTAAAAATACTAGTTAGAAAATATTAATCATTGTCGTTTTAAAGTAGGTATCTTGTAAAAGAATCTACATACTCTTTCATATATTTCGTATATATCAATTTGTTCACGATCTCCTATTTGTGTAGACAGATGGATTTTTCAATTTTGTGAATGTTATGAAAGATCAGCATATGGAGACATAACACAAGACAGTTTCTCCGGTGTTCACAAATCTGTAAGTTAAAAAAAATCTGTTGGTAAATATTTTATGTACTATATCATTGAGAGGATGTTTATAGATTTAATCCAATCTGCACTTGGCCTAAAATCAAATATTATCATACAATGCGCCACCGTAGCGAGCGCTTGTTAACTCGAAGGCTAGAATCACATCATGACGTGATGCTATTTACGTTATTAAAACACTAGTTTGATAAATCGTTTATTGAAAGCTATCTTGATGGCATTTGGTTTTCTAAGTTTGGAGATTGATTGAGCAATATTTGTCGTACCTACTTGTAATGGTAACACTGAAATAAGTAATGTCATACAAATGCTTCTGTAACGAAAGTATTGTTGAAGCTTTTAAGGCTTTTATCTTATCTTAACATATCATTCAAAATAGTGATTTCTTTCCTTACTCAACCTAAACTTTTAAAATTCTTTCTACTGTCCATATTATATAGGATTTATTCTATTGTATTCTATTTTATACAAATAAATAAAAACTAATTGCCTCTTTTTAATAAGAGAGTTCTTTTATAATTACTGATGAACATGAACATAAAAAGTTATAAAATATTTATATGTTTCTTTGTTCTGGCTCTATTCTGAAACAGATGGACCAACTTTAATAAGACTTTTATTGGAAGATAACTAATGTTATATGATGTAACCTGGACATTAATTTCACCGTCGTCATTATCATTGTATACTTGTAATCGAAAACGTAGAGCGCTCACATGACATTCTAAAATTGTATGGATTAATATAGCTTTATTGGTTTATAAATGCAATTTCATATAATTATAAGCAAAATTGATTTACATGTTGCTGTCAACTATAGTTTTCGAAATAACAAAGTGATGTGATAATTTTTATAAATTGTCTGATTATATGTGAACTTTAAGTTAATTTCTCTTGTGTGTAAGAGAAAATAATATATCACCGAGGAAAGGTCGAAGTTGATCGGGCAGTACATCACATATTACACGAATATCGTAATAATACATTGCATAAAGCGTGCAGAATGTGGTGTCAATGATTTTTAAGACCTTACGCAATCACTTATGTCAGGACCTTATCAATATCGGTTAACATAATATTGGAATTTATAAATCCGATCCTTTTATACAGTACTAGATTACCTTTGAATTAATAACTAATAAGTAACAAGTCATTCAATTAGCACATAAGCGCTTTGCTGTATCACAGGCTCGTAGAGTTTGTTAATTACAATAAAACATTTTTTATTTTGAAAACATGCCGCTAATTGAAAACCATTCAATATGACTTAATTATATACCTGATATAAAAACTAAAAATTTTGTGTATTATATGATTAATCTGTTTGTAATTTGAACTAGCTTTAAAATAATTTCAAATTATGGTGATTGAGACTTGAATGTTCTATAGATACACCTGTTTACTTACGAATATGTTAATTAGATCAACGGAAAAGGAAAGATGCATCTGACCTCAGCCTCTAAGACCATATTTGACATCACCTGAATAGCTGTTATACGTTTAATTAGATATTATGACGTAAGTTCTGTAAGAGAATTTGTTCTAGTATGCGAATTTACTGTGTGAATGCTATTGTGGGAAATATAATAAAGTTTAACACCTCTTGTTTCCAAATTACATAAAATATATACAGCTTTTGCTTATTGTTATTTATAACATAAATTAATTATTTAAATAATTATTTGTGATTGTTATTAATAAATTAAGCGTTCAGAGCTGCTCTAAAATTGTAAAATGGTCAATAAGGTCAGGTATGTTTAAATCTTCCCAATCATATTTAAAAAAAGTTTACAAAAGGAATTTACTAGAACAATTCATTCTAGTCTTTTCAATTTATTTATAAATAGCTAGAAGTTATGTTTTTTTTCTATACATACTTCAAAAGCTCGGAATGTATTTTATACGTAAGATTTGTCAAATTCATTAACTGTCTTATACGAAGTGAGATATATTTTTTTAAAAGTAATATTTCTATTGATAAAATTTATTGTGTGACGTTGTTAATCACTAGTGATAGTATAAACAATGCTTACGACATTGCAGGGTGAAATTTTTTTACGTGGAAATATAATTTATTATATTAAACAATAAAAATAGTGTGTGTCAGGTTTAAAATATCGGTGTTCTCGTTATTTGCGATTTTTCAACAAGTACAAGTTTTGTCAGAAACTTTATATTGGTATTCAGGCGTGCTTATATAATGTATAAAACGATGCCCGTATCTTTAGTTATTTTATTAATACTGGGTCGTAATTCTATAAAATATTCACTAAGGAACCATAATATGCTTAAGTTTTATATCCTTCTTAGGAATTACTCGTGTCAGGCATGTTCTAACCATGTAATGTTATTATGGTCAGTTTACATATAATCTTTTATCTCTATTATTCTTAATTTAGTTCACTCCAAGATTCGGGTGCGGCTTGTAAGTAATTCAAATAGTTTTACCTTAAAACTAACAATTTAAACCGTTTGACATTGGCCCAAATAATAGTTCTCACCGAAAAGATATATTAAGAGATATTTTAATTTGATGTAAATAAAAAAGATGGTAAAGTGGAAAAAGCAGGTTAAAACCACTAAAACTTTTAATTAAGAAATCGCGACTTTAAAGTTTTGTAAACATACATTGCGGTCTTTGTTAATAGCTGTGGTCTACACTCAATTAGTGCTCTACCATTTGTACATAACAATTGCTAACAAAATATGTATTTTAGTACAACACGCTAGCAGTAGGGAGAGATCACAGTTTCTAATCCCGACATACTAATGATCCACTAAACGTTTGTAGTATCTTCATTTTTATACTATAATGTTATTCGTACGTCTAGTTCTATATCTGACGTGAATTGAATGAGAAATTAAACACATCTATCCAGATCACGAACAACAGTTTAGAGATAGAATTGCTAATGGCTCGAAAAAATAAACGAATCGATATCGCTTCGTTATTTAATATTAATGACATCCTAGGTTAGAGGTATCACCATCAATTGATTATAAAGCTCGTTTGTCAATGATTCTCATATAAAACCGCATTCAATTGGAAAAAGATCATGTGGCATGACATGACAGCCTCAGAATGACTTACTATGACTTTTCTCAAAACGTGGCATATTTCATCGTAATACTTTCCATGCTACCAACTCGTTTGATCATTATTCAATACAAGAAGCTTTATTATTACAACGACAAAACGCCTTAAATCACGATGAATTATACTTCAAACTATAAAACACGAATAATTAAAATACCAACGTTCTAATGCATCTTTATCTGTTTTTACGATTAAAATTTATTACTGCCAGAAGGTAAACTAGCTAAATGGATCATTAATTATCAACAAAGTGAATCAATCTAAATGTCTAGTTAAATTAAAAGTACGATCATTTAAAATACATACTCTACGAATATATACAGACATGCCTTTTAAAATTGGGATTACGATGATTAAATCTATCGAAGTGGAGGTTATTTTTAATACACCTTTATCAGAGTTACTTTTAACTAACAATCTAATCTCGAACTTATATTTTAACAAATTTTTAATTAGCTGTATTCATAAGGTAAAGGATATTTTAGTTTTGGCTTAAATTACCTACAAAATTGCCATAAATACTGATAAAAACATTTTTTTTATGGCAAATAGCATTTATTACTTTTACAATGTGTTAGTTCAATACATAAATATAAAAAAATTAAATATAAAAAGCTTATACGAAGTGGTCTCCATTGGTTCATTACAGTCCTTTAAACGTAAAAGCCAGTTATCAATAGAAGCACGTGCTCATTCCATGGGAATATTCTTCACTGCCAATCGTACGGATTATTTTAGGGACTGCAACTTACCACGGCTTTTAGAGCAAGCCGCACTCTCTAAAACTGACCATAAATCATAATACACTGGAATAAGATCAGGACTAGATGATGGCCAGGCTTCAGTTCGGCTGTAGTCCGAAACATTCGTTTCCAACCAAGATATATACACATATATGTACGTATATATTCCAGCTTCAAATATGCCGCTGAGGCTTTTCTACTTTCAAAAATAGTTATAATAACTTTACAAAGAATAGTACTTAATATAATTACTATAATAAGAGAGTCATAAATTGCAATATTAATTGATCCCTACAAAAATTGACGTCTTCATTATAGGTGTATTACGTCAAGGTACAATTGTATGCGTTAACAGTTTAAAATACCGATGATAATAACACCAGTGGTATAATATCACATAACATTCTCTACTCATCATCAATACTCTGACATTTAACATTTAACGAATAGCATTATCATTAAGGCATTTAATTTAAATCGGATTTTAATTTTGCATCGTAAAATAATTATTAAAATTGAAGAATATTAAGTGTGAAAAATGACGAAAACTTTAATCCTCTTTACAATGATATCCGGTTAATAAGCACGATTTTTATTAGGATATGCCGTGTCATTAAACTAGATTTTATACTTACATCACAGCTTACCTTTGTATGTTTTTGTTTGTTTGAAATCTGACCTTACGATCAGATACAAAAAGGAAAACGTTATGTTACGTCTTTATAGTATATACATACTTTTAATATTCAAAAACTGACAGTGTTAACCATAGATCATAAAGATAAATGTGATACATAAATTATAGAGCTATATAAACTCTTATAATATTAGTATTTATGAGTAGTTTTATATTCATTTTTTACATATCGGAAAAAAATTATCTCAAACAAACGAAAACATACAAAGGTAAGCAATACACTTAGATTCCAATGTTAAAGAAAATGTATTTGATACCAATGTATAAAATAATTAACATATTCATTATCAGTTTTAACGACACAAATTCATTTAAGAAGAAATATAAGATTATTTTACAAAGTTTCAAGCAATACTTCAGTAATTAATATTATTATGTTTTTATGGCAATATTGTGTTTACCATACATATTTTGTTTTAATACTCTTCAAACCACAAGTTATAGTCTAGCGTTTATTATAAGCAATCCAATATATAGTTCTTGCTTTTCACTGCATTGATTTATTGTAAATTGGATTCCTTAAGCATTTAAAGGCTTTTCAGATCAGTGATATTCTCGTACATTTCCGGTGAGTGCTTTTTATTCTGTTGGTATTAAATAACAAAATTTATTGATCTTCCTTGTAATCGTTAACAATCTGCCATTTATATTTAAAAATAGGAAAAGGAAGAGCCCGTGACACCTAGACCTTTGTCATTTCATGAAAGTTAAAAGTTCTCTGCGGTCCCAAATACAGGTAACAAGGATTCATATTCCCCCGTCTGCACAATTTTCATAAAAAACTGTACAACATTCTTCGAACGACGACGAGGATGTATTGGATAAGTGTTAAGAATGTAGCGCAGACAAACATCTAGCTTTTTATAATAACAAAAATAAGAGCATCGCATGTTCGTGCCCCATAAGATAACCTCGTTTTAAATAGATAATGCATCCCTATTAAAAGATAAAAGGGAATTAAAACCAGGAACTTGCACGATGTAAATTAAATGAAACAATGGATGTAAATACTAAATCATTTCACAAGGTTATTTTAGTGTTAACAAAATGTTTCAATGCCGTGTTCACTGGCCCATAGCTGACCTCGTTGAGATGAGTTTAACACATACGATTATGATATTCATTAATAAATAATTGGAGATTTATCATAATTTGATGTTAATGACTTGCATAAGATTTAAATGCAATGTATATATTAAAAATTTAAAGAAACTTAAAGAAAAATAATATCAAATCTAGTACTTGAGATGTTTCTGAATTATTATAAAACCTCGTTCAGAGCTTACAAAGTAAATACTCCATCAATATCGACCCATTTGTTTAGGAGGTATAAAGCTACAGTTAGATACGTCAGTCTTTAATTAGCTTCACTTATATCTGAAACAGTTTATACAAATCTCAGGAAACAACGTTGACCTATTTTTGTCGTCGTGTCGCGCCGAAATGAAAATATCTACAAGTATATGCTCTTTACGACTCATTAAATGGGGTATATGCTGATAGAACAAGGAAGAGGTTGTGTTTTTTAGTTTTCATATTATTTGCATTCTTCTCTTTATATACTCGTTTGTATATTATCTTTCTAATGCGACGTCAACTATTGTAGCACAAGGCAGTTAATTATTATTGCATACGCTTAGGTAACTTTTATAGGCATATATTTAATACGTATACAATACAATAAGTACCTTTTATGCGACAATGTTAGTTTGATAATTTAGCTAATATTCTAAGGTGATTATACATTTCACTATCATTTATGTTTTATTTATGAGATATACCATTTTAATTTCCGTAAACAACAAGGAATGTCGATAAAGAAGAATAACACCTTTCATATAATAATACATTGTAAGTACTAAAATAAAACAAGACCCATTTAAATCTTGAATTTCTTGATCGTATAATGAAATCGGACAAGCACCCCATTTTAAGGACAATGATTTAATAAACAACAGATATTGAATCATATCTTTGTTAAAATTTTACGTAACACACTATTTATTCTCGTTCTCAAGGAAATGTAGGATCTAATGGACTCTGGAATAATCAGATTTTATAGTTTCATTGGGTAAAACATAAAACAAGACAGTTCCTAGATAAGTTAAATCGCTTTTAATAATTTTCTTACAAAATGTGAAAGTGTTCTTTCTATTATGAATGAACAGTAGTTATGTACTCACGATAAATGATTGTTCTTAATGTAGTCTATAAAATATATTTACAGTTTTATTAATCAAATAAAATTTGTCAATTGTTTGTAAAACGCGATATTATCGTTATGGAATATGAAAATGTACACAGCAATAAAGATTTATTTGTGAGTAATTTCAATGTTGAAATTTTTAAAAATATTGATATAAACAGAGTGGCAATAATCATGATTTTTTACATGCAATACGTTGAACAAAAAAATATTTATCTATTTTTGTTATAAAAATTCTAGCCTTTTACATATTTATAAGTAGTTCGTCTTTATTCGCATGTTTTTTATAAAATTAATATTCGCAAGTCAAGCATCCGTGTTATTCTGGCGATTGAGCCATATTTCTATAAAGTTTCATTAAAATCCATTCAGTAGTTTTCGCGCGATAGAGCAACAAATACATACAAACTTTTTCGTTTATAATATTAGTAAGAATATTGGTATAGCAATTACATCTGTACAAATTGATTTCAAAACTTGTTATGGATTAGATCATACTGCAGCTCCACCCTTAAAGTACAGCCATTGACGTTAATTTATATGTAAATTCGGTAATTTTTATATACTAATCAATCGATATATCGATACAAGAACATTATTTAATGATCCACGGCTTTTTTATAATTCATTTTCCACCTACGAACCGGACCTCGAAGCTACTGCGATATTTCTACCAAACATATACTTAAGACTATCTGATCAGACACAAAAATGACTAGTATCACAATGTTAATCGTACCCGATATTGCAAGAATGAAATTTAGGGCCTTAATGAAACACAAATTCGAAGAAGATACCGAATTCAATTATATCTAAATATCTATAATAATTCATTGAAACATTTATCTAGCACACAAATGCCGTATTAGTTACGCATGTCAACTCAGAGGAGACAGCGCGTGAAGATCCCATTCATAACGTGTGATGTCGAAAACTTATAGTTCATAGCATCGTGTCAGTATTACGTTTCGTAAATTTTCTTTTCATAGTTATCGGTTATCACGACGCGACGTAGAGCAACCACGATGGACTCGTACAGTTGATGTTCGCGCGTCGGTGAAGACACATCCGCTGCTAGTCCCTAGCGCCAGTGACTTGTGTAATCGTTGCCTGTGCTTTACTGAATTTTCAATTGATTCTTGTGACACGCCGGTGAATTAATCAAAGGGTGCGTGGTGTTTATATATACTATATGAATCACTATATAAATTAGGAAGATTTAAGATGAAATTATAAGAGATATTGTTATAAAATTAAGCTTATATAATGTTACAATGTATGCTTTCTCTGTGTAATTATATGTATATAGGAACGTCTGCAAAATCGCTGCCCATGACGAATTTTTATTTACAACTCTGCCTTACACATTTGAATGTATAAACTATTAAGTTACGTTGTGTATTTATTCATAGTTTGCGCAGATAGAACGGTTTAATTTGAAAAGTTGAATAGACGAAAAGTAATTCAATCACAAAATGCTTCCTTCAACATAATAAATAAAAGTTACTATTTATATTTTACATAAATACAACGACTATCGTTTGTTTAATAATTAAAAAAAATACAAGTCCGCATAAATCATTATGAGTAAACGACTTTTAAATAAAAGAATGTCTACAGATCGTATATAAATTGGTTTTATATTTGAAAGAAAAGTAATTAAAATTTTCTTTTTATTATTCACGAAAGGTATAAATGAAGTTTTTATCTGATAACATTGAGCAGGGCGTTTTTGCCCATATAATAAATAGTCGAACAGCTACCAGAAAAATATCCATATAATATTTATTACTTCCGTTTCATATTCTAGATGAGTGGAATATACCTCATATTATTTCTATTTAATTCAATTTCATTTAACAGAATTAAAGTAGTTTTTAATTAATTTTATGGACCATTACATTCGATAATAGGCTAATTGTTTGTTACAAAATATCGTTTACAAGCAGCGCATCTAATCTAGACGATTTTATCTAACCCTGCCATTTTGCAGTTTTATAAATACTATCTATTTTGTACAAACGAAAGTATTCTTTTTATATATTGTTACCGATGATTTAAGAAAATCCTCAAAATTACGTCTATGTCAACTTATAATAACATTTATAAGTTTCAAATTGTCTAGTGGTATTCGATCTTGATCTTTTCAATAATCACCCAAAGAGGTGAATCAAATGAGGCTGCACCCGTAGAGTAGGTACTACCTCATAAAGCATGACATAAAACTTAAATAAATTATTTCAATTACCCGAATGTTCAACCTTGGATCATAAGCATCGCTCTTTCCATTGGTTTCTAATTTTTATGTTCAGTTTTGTTTTCATAGATAATATTTTTACTAATTTAAACAACGGCTCTCCTGGTAAATTATTAAAATATATTACATTATCTATGTATAATAAACATGTAATGTATAAAAGTTGTGTAGTGTAATATTGCCGAGACAAATATTCCAAATATCAGCTTGTTGTCATACAAACAAAATTGTAAGACTTATATAAAAAGTCTCGTTGGAGGTTTTTTACCCTTGATTTTGCTAGTGCATGTATCGTTTTACTTTAGTATGGATGTACTAAAACTCGTTTAAGATGTATCTACATAAAAAGCGGTTCCTTTGAAATTACCATAACAATACGTGACTAGAGTAATACTTAAAGCACTTAATACCTCTATAAAACACCAGTAGGAACCTCAAAAGCCATCTGAATTTATAAACATTGTAATGGCCAGTTGCACCACCTCTGAGTAAAGATAATGTCTATTAGACAAATTTGACGATAACTGATAGATATAAATTATGCATTGACCTTTCATTTTAGACACTTGTGAAACAAATATTTGAATGCTAGATGTTAGATAGTTTAGTTTAAATAATATTTGTAGTTTGTTAGCGCGTGACCGGCATCTTTCCCGTTTCGCAAAAGTTCTTGTTTCTTTCTGAGGATTAATAATGAATCTTGTTTACATAAAGCTTTAGTACAGGAGATTCCTATAATTGATGGACCAACAAAACCAAACCAATAGATTAATGCATAATTGTCTTTTACTGACGCGTTTTACATATTTCAACAACGTACTGTTACATTATAGAGATGTCCAAGTCAGTTACTTACTATACAATTTTTCACATATCGTGATAAAAGTCTATAAATAAAGCGTTTAATTTCTATAAAAGTCTATGTATTTAAATCAATCTTTGTAGTCAGTGAACGAATTTTAACTAGTTAGCTTGAAGTTAGCGCACATAAACAAATTTATAAAACCTTAGTGATTAAAATGCATCCTTGCATACACGATGTCACGTGCGGCACCTATTTTTACATCTAAAAATCGTATTCTCATTAGTAAACACAATACTTAGTAGTTGATCGCCTTGTGTACGTTTATTTTTACATCAGACATCGATTTATAAACACAGCGTTTACTAGATGGTAAATACTAATACCCTCGTTAATTATTTAATACTGCCCTGTCAACATATCTATTTTTATATCGACCGTTCGGAAAATCATAGGCTACAGTATAATATGGATATGCTCTTTACGACTTTTCCACTATGACCCGATATAACAAATATATGAAATTATTTAATTACAAACACTCTGTCATTGCTCATCCTACGAAGAAGGAAGTAATTAACGAACAATAAAGGTTTTTCTAAGGCAAATGAAACAATCATGTAATTAGCAAGGTCATTAATATCTACATAACAGCGCAAATTAAGACTAATAATAATTCTACAGTGGATAGCTTTGTCTGATAATATCTTTAGATTTACACGTAAATTATAGAGCAGTCATGTATTGCGTCTTATTAAGGTAAAAAATAAGTCAACACAGCATCCTCATATTACTTACCATATCGAGGCTGGCATAGATTATTATCATGTAATATAAAAATTAAAAAACTTTAAGCTTTATAGAGTTTAATAGGTATGAAAAAGTTTTAAATAAATAATGGATACGCAGTCACTAGTCTGCTAGTATAAGTGGTCATAAAAAGGTGCATTATATCTGTGGAATAAAAAATAAAATCTCATTGATACAAAGTCACCAGTTAATTTTACTATTAATAATCTAGTCCAAATGCAATTTTATTTATAGCTTTATAAATAAAAATCTAGTCATGATATTATCTATAGAAATAAATAAAATCTAAATGTTTTTGTAGTATCAAAAATCATTATTGTAAATAAATATGTAAGTATACAGGTACGGTATTTGTAACAGAAGCAAAATTATAATAATGTGTCTGATTGTTTATTCAGGCTTATCTCTGAAATTGATGGTTCAATTTTGCATGGATTGGCTAGCAGATAGCTAATGTTATCTTAAAGAAACCGCGGGTGTAGGTATGCTTGTTAAAAAAAATATTAACGGGAAAAGAATAAAACAATCGTGATCTAAAGGGACAAGTGAAAACAGAACTTTCAAAGTATCAATTAACAAGATAGAAGGACTTGCGTAACACACCTAAAACTAAGCTTGTTTTATAACATAATATAAAGTATATCTATTTACATACAGAAGTTAATATCGTTATTTAATATTTGTATATGATATAAGATTACTTAAAACCTTCGCTGCCGATGCTTGAGAAACAGCTGGATTGAATTTTCATATTGAATTCAATGTCAAAATTTCAATACTACATCTGACAGTGATTTATGGGTATTCAATAAAATTTATAATGTTAAGTTGATACTAATGTTTTTATGCAATAGTAAGGCAAACGAACATACACTTCACTAAGCGATTTCTGTCGCCGATAGACACCTCCAAGATCAGTAGATCTAGAAGACGCGTTGCCAACCTTAGGCCTTAGTCATATTACACTATTCGTCAACAATGTCACAATACTAATTTTGCGAGACAAAGTTCATGTTAAAATCTAACGACTTAATTAGTTTTCTCGTTCTACAATTGTATATTATTAGAGTTTACCCCCTACCGTGCGTAAAACGGTGTAACCAAAATATTGAAAAAAAATGCAAATCCTTCCTACTTTTGTTTATCAGTTCTGAGATTTTTTTTTTTTTTGATTTGCAATTATTGTCAATTGAACTACATATACTCATAAAATATTATTTTGATAAGTCAATTACTAGTCTATTAAATTGACTTCCTAGATTTGATTACTTGGTTTGTTAGCCATACATGAATCTAATAAACGCTTGTTATCGATGCTATTGCAAGAACAAATATTCTTTTTAATGTTTATAATACTTAAAATAACTAACTTCCGTATATCCCATTAAGCTTTTATATAATATCGTAGTCACCAAATACGGTTACCATATCTCAAACGCTGTCGATTCCCTTTGTTAGTTTATATCTCACGTTTAGAATCAGTTCGGTACGAACTGTGTACCGTTTATGGGAGATATTGGAAAGCTTTTCACTGTAATGGGAAAGTATATCCTAGACAATGTTATTTAAATTACTTACAAGATACAGAGTTTAAGTTACGTGAGTCGTTGCTAAAGACATGACATCGCTGTTGTCAGGATTCAGAAATTTATTTCTGCACTCGACATCTACTTGTAGTTTCAATTTATTAAACAATTGAGTTAAAGTAAAATACAAACATGTAATATTATACATATAATTGAGGTACGAGTATTTCTCCAGAGTTCTTTTTGTTATTTAATGAATTGAGTCATTGGGAGTTTAATTTAATGTAGTTTGGTGTTTTGATATGAGAATGGACGTATTAATTTATACGAATCATAGAGATGGACTGGCCATGTCGGTAGTTTGTGGCATTTGGGAACATTTTTGACAGTAAGTCCCAAATGTAAGTAAACCATATTAATTTTTTAGAGTATGATGACTAAACCTATTTCGCCATCCTAATTTCACAATCATAGTACGTGTCAAGAATTTAATTCCCCTTAATTCTTATACGAGTAGGACAGTTTTAAGAAGTCACAGGTTCTTTGGGAAAAATAAATAAATAAGTGATAAGTTTTCTAAATCTGTTAATTTGCTAGTAGGTACTGTAAAAGACGTAATAAGCATAACTTTATCGTATGTAATATAGGTATAATTCTTATTTCTTTAGTTATGTCTGCTTCGAGATAATATGTTGGTCTCTTATTTTTCTTTAACCTTCTAATGATATATATGCAAATAATGCACATTATTTCTACATTTAGTAAATTAAGTGATTCATTCGCCTCGTCTAAGTTTCACCTAATCTAATTTCAACACCTGTCTTCCCAAGCCCACGATGTACATTAAAATCTTAAATCATCGCCTTACAACTTACAAGAGAATAAATACCAATTTACGCAGAGAATCATATGTATGTAATTTTAGTAAACCTGCAATGTAATATAATAAGTTATAGTGACTGCACAGACAGCGACATTCATTAAGACCTTTGGTTTCTGTAGTAAAGTAATGTTTTTAATTATTAATTATATCTTAAAACAAGCGTACTGTATCACCATATAAAAAAGATAAATCTATCTTTTTACAATGTTTTGTTTTCAAAACTAGTAAGGTGTTTTTGACAACTTGTTGAAGTGAAAATAGCATTATCCTTATACATAAACGTATGATTTGTTATAATTACTAGCCGAGTGCTTAAAACAGATTATGAAAATCGCGATAATGAAGTCTAGTTTTGTTACTGTTTCTTCTGAAAAGCTCGATTGTTGCGAACTTACGTGAGATATTAAAGTTCTCATCCATTCTATTAGTTACCTGTATTTATTTATAGTATCTGTGATACTTTATGCGTAGAACGAAGTATAGGAGACTCGTGAGTCACGTCCTGTTGAGATGTCGAGATATCATCTACATTCTACACAATCAAGTAATTCTTAGTTAATATCTCTCATAGTGCTTCTTTGATTCTATACTTGTCTTGTGTAAAATATCGGGCTTACGTACTTTGTGTAAACATTCTTAAAATAAGTATAATTGAATAAATGTTCACAATTACTGTTAAATGTCTGTAAATAATAGCATTAATGACCCTATGGTTGGTTTTAACCTGTCATACATTAACAGATAACATATGTCTTTCACAGACAACAATAGACAATTCTATTTTTGGTGACCGTATTAAGGCTATGATACATCTACATGAATACAGATAAGGTAATACTAAATATGATAAAATATGTATTGTGAGATGGTTATTACAAATATATGAAATAACTACAATTTAATAAATTTCTTTCGCACGTATATACAAAATGACTTCAACAAGGCATGATGTTAGTAGTTTGAATAATTACGTGACTACGTGTAAACAGATGTAATTGAAACGAGGAAGAATTATGTCGATTGAGCCGTGATATTAAATAACTTCTCATACAATCCTGACTACAATTGTAGTGTGGTAAGAAACGCAACTAATTTATCATTCGAAGATTTATCTGGTCTAAGTGTGAAATCTTTTCATTCAACTGAGAACGTTTTGTTAGTTATGACATAGATTATGATATTTGCTACAATGTAGGCTGCTCTGTGGGCGGTCACTGATATGAGACTTCGATTTTTTTAAAAGATTGTTGATGTTTTTGGTTAACATAATTTTTGTTTTTTTTTTTTAAGTAATAAACAGATGTCAGAGCATTGCTTCACATGATAGTAATTAGCGATATACCTATAATACTAAAAATATTTTACGTACCTACACAATAATATGAATATAGGCAAAGCTTGATCTTTCATATAATTTAACTGCTTGTATTTTGAAAGAGGAAGGCAAAGGAAAGTATAAGAAAGAAAAAATATTTTCTTTTTAAAAACTGCTAGTGTAATATTATAGGTTTCCTGTTTTAAGAGAAATACTTAATGATGTTACAGATAATAGAATATAAATTTTAACTGATCTCTAGATTTTGCGAAAATGGGTAACATCACAGGATTACTTAACCGTTGTGTTCAAATCAAACGGTGTTCTAATTCTTGTATTGCACATAATGCCTCAAGTATCCATTATATGCTAATTGGAAGACGACACGCAAAATTGCTCAAACATTGTAATGCGGAGGTCTATTAAATCAAATAAATTCCTTGTTGAGTACACCGAAATTACATTTAGGCAATGAAATTATAACCGAATTGTGACATTTAATGGCATTCGATCCAGTTTTTCGTAACAAATAAATTTCTTTTGTTCTTTATCCACGTTGCATAAACTCAGCCTGTGAGATACATTTTTCGAGTTGAAATCAAAATATAAGTGAAATAAGTACATATTACGTAAAGTCAAAAGATGAACGTGTGGCGAATCTTAAGCCCAGATTGCGGCGAAGGTAATGCAACTATTGAGTGATTTATTCGAAAAGAATTGCACACGATAAACATACCATAAACCTTTGTATACAGTTACTTGTTACCTTATTCCATTTCGTAAGGCTTCAAGAATGTCGTGATAGGTTTGGGATGAGTTACGGTCATGCAATTTACATTTAAACATTCTCTCCTAGGTATTATATTACAAAACATGGATAATTGAGCCTATACGGTTACCAATCTGTTTGACCTTTGGCCTGCAGATGGAGATAGCGTAAAATATTTACTAAGTGCCAATTAGATTATAAATGTGCGGTAAGGGAGCTCTCTTACAAAACCTCACAGGGAGCGTTAATATCGTGATTTTGCCTTTAATTAAAGCAGGTGATGAGCCGGCAACTTGTTATTAGAATTCACTTGCTCTATAGTCGTGTTCAATTTTGTTAAATAATAAACAAGCGTGTTCGAACGATTCGCAGCACGTAACTTCGCTTGACCTCTATGGCCAAATTGTTGGGTAACTGCAGTAATGATGTGAATTCAATTTTATTGCCTATGGTTTGTCATTTATTTATGTAGGTTAATTCCTTGTACAATTTTTTACCGTGATATACCGGAGATTTGAGGTTATATAATTTTAAACGAATGACTGTTATATTATAAATTTTATTTTTATTAGGTTGCAAGGCTGAGTATGTGAATATTAAATTTACTTTAAAATTTAAATACCAAAGCTGAATTAAGCTGCTATTTTTCATTTCTGAAAAACTTAACCTTTCAATTTAATAATATTGTATAATGCTGACATAATCCTATAAATGTGAAAATTTATGTCAATAATTTCAAAATTCAACATCAAATTAAAAAATATTTTCGATGGCACCATCTCTAGAATGTCATAGACAAAGTCAATTAAATATTAATAAACAGATGTATAGGATAGTAAGTTTATAGGAGTAAGGCCAATACAGTATATAAGTATTATATAATCAACGAGCATTTAATAAACGTAGGAGCATTACACAAGACGCGTTGACCGTGAACTCAGACCCGTGAAGAGCAGGTGGACACGATATCAATAGCCTTTTGTCACAAAAATAATAATATATTTACATTTTTGTACGTTGTACATTGTTAATTAATATTGATTACCGTGAACATGACATATTTGTTTAATTTTTTTAGTTTTAATTAATTTTTGTATGTTAATGTAGTATTATATGATATACTGTATATCATATAATACTAATTTAATATATATATATATATATATATTTATTCTTAATCTCGATATTTCATTTAAGCAGTGAACCCGTCCCTTCTTTACAAATATACAGACGCTTAATAAAGTTATTGCTTTTCTTATAAATGGCAGTCTTTAACAGATACAGGTCCACCTGATGATAGGCACATGATATCGATATGAAATGATACACTGTCGACTTATTTATATTATTTCAAGCATTTTGGGATTTATATACTGAACTGGAAAGCCACATTACTGTATTTCACGTTCTTTTCATCTATGGACGTTGGTTGTATTTGTATGGTTGGTTGTGTTTGTTGGTTGTAATTGTGTATATACAAATCTACTATAAAACATATCTGAATAAGTGAAAACCGTACCAATTCGTATCGGAGTTAATAAGTAATCAGCAAAACAAACAGACGCGAACTATTTAAATAATATGGATATAAAAACATTATTTTATCTTGTTGTCGACATATATAATAGTAAAATGGCGTGATTAAAGACGTTCATCAACGCCAAGGCGGTTAGGTACTACAATTATTGTTTTTACATTAAAACAAGGCAATATTTAATATTTATATGAAACAAGTGGAATACTTAACCACCTTGTGTATTTTCATGCAAATTTATTTCATAACATATTGTATTTTAAAATACAGGAATGTTACAATGTAACCTAGTCGTCATTTGAGATAATTTATTAAA
>JAOSYY010000010.1:11924338-11977774 GCA_025727935.1 Hebomoia glaucippe
TTTTTTTAAGATACAGCATATAAAAATACATACAACCCCCAATTTTCACCCCTCTACAGTCAACCCCTATTATTATGCGGCAAAACGACGTTTGCGGGGTCAGCTAGTAATACTATAATAATAAATCGGAAGATGTTGAGAAGATCCTATATTCTTTCATTATGTTACGTGTTTATGTGATAGAGGCGTTTATTATTTATTATTGAGAACAATTTTGATTCTCATTATATTCACTATATATATGATAATACTGTTCATACATGTCCGTACTAGATAATTGGATATTACTTTAGATCGCTATACTTAGATTAAGTCGTGTTACAATTACGGTATTTTTAGCATATAAATGTCATAGCTCATTTTATACTCAACATAATTACGGTTATTTGTATCTGTCTTGTTAGGTTTTAGAATATGAGATTGTAATTTGACAGACATCCTTTGATTATTATTATTTATTGACGTTATGACGTAATCAACTAACATGAAATATTGTTAAGACTTCTTGGTTTTAGTTAGGTGTTAATTTTAAGCAATTTTGTATGATTAATAAATTGAGAGCTCCTATTTCTGGTAGGGCAAGATGTAGACATATTTCTGTGGCTACAAACGAGTTAAGTTTACAGACAAAGAAAAGAAAATCTAAGCATACATCCTGTGTGTCTCGCCTAGCCGAATCATTTTATTTTTATCTTGTTACCCTGGAACTAACATACACCCGGTCCTAAAACAGATAAAATTACATACTTAATAGTGTTGGATGCAAGAACGCTTCTTTTTTTACTAAATATAATTACGTAACATTTGCTATTGCTATGAAAAAAGTATTTATGAGTTTTCTGGTTAAAGTTTGTTCAATTAATTAATTATTCGTATGTTCTTTTTGCGATAACTTCGATAAAAAGAGCAAGATAAAATTTATTTATTACGTAGTAATTTGTTTTTGCTCTTGTTCAATGAGCAGTCAGGTTCATTACCTCCTATTTAAATGTAAATAGTAATCAGTAAATACCAAAGCTTTTAAAAAGCTCTTGCAGTTTTTTACTGGCTGGCATTTTAATACGATCAGAATAGGTTTCTAAGAATTTATTTGATGACGAAGTGTTGAGTATTTTATAATAATGACATGAAATAGTTTATTAATTTTAAAATAATTAATTTGCGGCCGTGATATCTTTCTCCTTCGTAAATTATCTAGACGAGGTAGTCAAAAAGTAAATTTAAATTTAAAACTATTAATCTTACATTAGGCAATAACATTATGCTAATGACTACATTAGGTGAAGATATACAAGATCATCTTCACAAACGATAAAAATATGCAATAAATTTTACAATCTACGCATTATAACTATTATTAAACGCTTTAATGTGTCAAATATCATATCTTTTCTAATATTACTTCCTGATTGCAAAAATTGCTAAGTGATCGTGTTAATTTTGTGCAAATTTCTGATAACAAAGCAAAAATCTATTATAATACGATGGATAGAGAGGCATTAAACAATGCGGTGACATATCTAGCTTTTGCAAGTTGTAATAAAACTTAATTAACATACTAGTAACCATTTGAATAATCGATCTTATAATTTGTTCTCAGAAAATATGCGTATTTAATTATACGAGTGGGCATAAGAAGAAAAACACATTAGGCATATTTAACTTCTAAAAGGGTGTAGCATAGTATGAAATGTATTATATATTATTTATAGTATGTTTTTGTTGTGTGTAACCATTTAACTCAGCCACAATAGTTTTATTTCACGTTACTTTACTATTTTTAGCTTTTGTAAGCTTCAGTTATAATTAAACTTTGAAGTTTTTTTAATATACAGTTGTCGTATGAACATAAAGTTTTGCGAGTACAAGTATAAATGGTTTATATGCAATGATTAGTATTTTAAGCTAAAAACGGGTTTTGGAAAATGCTTAGATTTAAGTACTGTTGTACCGATATAGTTTGGATAGAAATCAAAGACATATATTTTAAAATTGAAAGAAGTATCTTCTACGTTTTACAGTCGGTATAAAGAAGTATATTTAAGTTTGTGTGATAGTATAGTAATGTACATATTTAACATTACAACAAACGCGAGAATTTACCCAGAGTTGGCATCAAAAATAAATTTCACAACTCTTGCAGCATAAATTCTACTCTTATTTATTACTGAGAGACGTAACAAGAATGTAGAAGTGCGATTTATGACAAATTCTTTTCAACGTTTAGGGACACTCGTACCACAAATAGCCAGAGCGACTTGCATCTGCATATAAAGAACCGACGGATGAAGCAATAATTGATGGACCGTGATTATATCGATTACGATTTCAATCAAATAAGGCAGCCTACCTGCCAATTAGATAAACAACGTCCTATTTCAGATCATTAAAGTCATATTTCGATCAAGTTTGCTTCAATTCAAGGCTTCAAACATATCAGTAACTATTCAGAGACCGTTAATCGTTTGGAACGCTGTAAATTAAAACTACCTTAACTGGGTAGTTACAGATTTGACATAATGGCATCTAATTTATCGCGAGCTATTTTTTCGTTCTTATTATTACACCTTACGCACACTCTGTAGCAGAATATCGTAGTTTTAAGCTGCACTTGCAATAACTCAACATTAACTCTAATGCCTAAAATCATCAAAAGTTACGTTTTCGTTTGAATGTAACAGTTAGAACTACCGTGAAAAAGTAATAGGAATTCGCTGTTTTAGATTTTTTGTGTAATTATTTTTAGTCTTACTTTATTAAGTATTGGACTAACTCCACATGTCATAAATAGTTCAATAGAATAATTTCATAATTTATACCATGGTGAATTAAATCAAAGCGATAATATCTCAAAGAATATTAATAAATGCGTATCTTATTTACTTCACTGAAAGTTTTACGTGTAGTTCTTAATTACAGTTCATTTAAAAAGTGTTGTATATTTAATTAGTAATATTGTCTTTTGAATGTTAACTCTACTTTCAGAAAACACTTGATAGTTAAAGCATGGTTTACTTTTGAATGTTAATTGCACGATGAAAATGTTGATACGTCCTCCATTTGAATTAAGTTTGTTCTCTTTTAGAATAAAAAGCAGTTCATTGACAGTATTTTAATGCAGTATATAAAATATTCGTGTTTTATTCGATTTCTGTAGATTACTTTTTTAATGTTATAAATTGTTATATTTCATTTAAATACCGGTTTAAAATCCAGAAGAATAAAGCTAAATTAAAAGAGGATCGAAGAACAACTTGTAAGGAAAATAGTCTCTGATAAAAATCATACATAAATCTGCTGAATGCCCATTATAAAAAAAAGAAAATATTTTCTTTGAGTATTAAAAAATATTAACATTAACTACTTTTTTACTAGAAAAATGCTTAAACTTATAGAAATGATACCTACATGCCTTAGTGGAATTTCGGCAATTATGTTTCCGGCGTACAAGTTTTCTGAATAATTATAGTCCATTCGTGGCAATTAGAATATTTATTATATCTGAATTTAGATACATAAACCTTTTATTGTTCTTTACTAACGTAAATGGAGAATTTCCTTTCTATAGATTTTGTTTAATTTTTAGTCATGGGTTAAAATATTTCATTGAATTTAAAAACATTCAAATTATTATTGTTACTTGAAGCTTTTCGTAATTCACAATCCATACTCTTTACCCTTTCGTAGGTTGCGCAGATCACACGTTCATATTTTTTTATTAATGTGAATATCTTTTCCACCGTTCCACTTTCTATAGCGAACCGATCATAAGTAAGCTTTTGTATTGTTCAGGACACTGTTTATGTCATGATATGACATAACATTCATTCAATCACATACTGATGATATAAAGCGTTGTAAATCGAATGTGAACCGATTTGGAATGACAAATCGTTGACATACTTAGCTATTATGGTGGAAACAATATCCGATAATAACTTATGATTTAATCAGATTGTGAGATCTATTGTATTATGATCATACTTAAAACAGACGTATTTCTAAAAGATTTCCATATTTGTAAAGTCTATGTGCATAAAATAAATAGTTTAATAGATTTGATTGTAAATTAAAAATTTTCAACAAAAATAAATTGAAAGAAAAGTCCAAGAAAAATCTTTATCATATACGTCGTAAAGGATATAAAAGGAATAAGTATAATAAATAGTAATGAAGATGGCATTGCCAGTAGGCATTGTTGATATATTGATGACCACATTAAGTCCATTCAGATACAAATGCGTTACCATAAAATGATAATTAATCCGATCAGAGGCACAGTTTCACAACACTTGTTTAATGTATGCAAACGTACGCCGTCCTTCAAACAAGTATACATCTTGAAAGCCTTTATCTGATGCGAAAGTCGAGAATATTGCATAAATCCTTGTCATCTGTAAAATCGCACTATTTCATATATCAAATTTCGACACATTGAAATTAGTTTAAGTTAGGCTAATTTATAACTAGCGGCTTTATTGATTTCGTAAAGCTAATGTGACTTTGACAGTTGACGTCAAATTTCAAATTCAAATAGACTGTACGTAAACAAGATTGAAAAGTTCATTGCCAAGTTCAAAAAATAGTAAGGATGATTAATTGTACTGAGACGCAACAATAAACACATGTTTAGAAATTTAAATCAATTTGATTAAGATATACGTCATTAAATGCCATTTTGACAACATATTAGATCAGTCTTACAGACATAGATGGTTAGAGAAACATAAATCACTCTTGTAATCCACATCTCATTATAATGTAATGTGTACATAAATTATGTCACATTATATACAGTTATTATACCTAAGTTAAGCGCTATGCAGAGAATGATGCGTACGAGAATAGACCAGTTCACCTTTCTTTCTGAGATTTCATAACTGCGTTCGCATTACTTGGGGCGGAAAACAAATTATACTGGTACTTTGTTGTATAGTCAAGTATATTATTGTGGTGATAATGAGAGACCCTTGTTTGCTTTACATTCATAATTGTGTAGGAAAAAAAACTGGCTGAGCTTAGTCGTGCTAAATATTAAAAATGATTAATGACATGATTGTATAGTGTTTGGTATATGAAAAACTAATATTTTAGCAATAATTCAATATTTTTGGAATTTTAATTACTTCACATTTAATTTGCTAAATATTTTCTTATGGGTGATATCAAAGAGATTGTGTATACCGCGGAAATTTAATTAACTATGTTTAGTGCAAACTGTATAAAAATATTTTATCCGTTAAGTTAATTATATAAACAAAAGTCGGCTACCACCAAATTTCTAATATTATAAGGTATTAAATTTCTAAAATCACGGTCATTTCTTAAATATTAATTTTTAAAAATAAATTATTTGAATTAAGTTCTATTTTACTCAATTATATTTTCATATGGAAATAAAAACATATATTTTGGTTTCAGATATAAAAAACTTAATGAAGAAGTAGCTCTTATAGAATAACGGACGAAATATGAAAACCTTCAAAAATATGCAGGTAAGGATATTTTCATATACAATTTATACTTATGGTCATAAATTATTAGATCATTTTATAAGCTGCTGAGTTAACTCGCAAATTAACAGGGTACTGAAGATGGCATGTTGTATTGATTTCTTTACGACTTTTAAATATCAGTTACTCCAAGTGCGGACTGGGCGGAAAGAGCCCGGGTTTTATACAAGCTTAGGCAATAAATGGGAAGCTATTGGGCTACAATCAATCTTAAATAAATTCAAATTGCATTTATTATTACAAGTCTAGCCAATCAGCGGTTTTTTATAACAGATCGTTTTACAACCTGTCAGTACTCGATCATAAGAATTGATATTCTTATTACCTTTAAGTAGATTCAATAAAAAATTTGCGATAAACTCAGGTCATAGAGCTACATAAGTAAATGCGATCTATTAACACGATCTTTCCTCGATCGATACTTCAAGACGCGACAAGTTTAAATTGCAGCCTGTGTGTTCAGCCTAAAGTGTTCAAAAATTATTTTAAATGCAGATTTTAAGGCAAGGTGTAAATACGATCAAAGCCTGCATAGGCTAGGTCCACCTGGTAAACACCAACTTGGCTTATAACGAGCACGGGATATTTCGTAGGTAAAATCGCATCTAAGAAGCTTCTTATATCTACTATTGACAATCATTATGCAGATACGCTTTTAAAATTTAATTGACGTACGTTTTTATTTCATAATAATAAAATCAAAACTTGTTTTAAATCTATGAATATTGAATAGAATGAGTCAGGTATTAATGATTTTTGATTAAAAGTAATTTGTTATAGGCCATTTTGGGATTAAAATCGCCTACTAACATTTAAATTAACACTGCTGAGCGCATCATTAACTAGTTTTAACTGACTTGTTACCACAGACAACAAAAATTTGGCAATGCAATATTATTTGTTAGATAACCTAATAGATTCATCAAGATTTGGTGATAAAGCGTAGAATTTAATTAAGCCGTTGCAAATTTACAATTCTCCGCACCCAGATGTGCAAACTACTCAAAAACAATGGGGATTGTTATTGTTATTCCGTAATTTATTATATGAAAATATGAAGTGAACATAGGCGGCTCTCGGAATTTGCTTATTCATTGGATCCTAAACCATAGTAGAATAGACTCAAAAGCTCTTTAAGTGCGCTTATTAAAATGATCTGTGTTGGATAAAGATTAAGATTTGACCTTTTGTTTAAAAGAGATTCTATCATAATATTTTTCAACACTGAATTGTTTAAAAGACTCGTTTATTTTCTGTAATCGTGTAAATTTATTTCAACCGGCATTTCAACATGCGTATAAATAATAGAAAACTTTATCGCTATAATTTGTTATTGTAGTACATTATGACTATTAAGTATTTTGTAAGTCGACCGAAGCCATTAATAACTCGGTTCGCTGCATAAAATACTAAACATGTTGATACAGTAACTTATATTTTAGTTTGTACTTAGGGAGTTTAGGTAAAGTACGACCAAAAGTATGTCTCTGTGCTATATACGGAGGGCTTTCGCATTCGATTTCCATCAATTCCAACCTAAAAATACTATTTTTCTAAGTTTCTTATAATGACCTTATTACTTTATATGGTTATATACAAGCATTTAGTGGACGAATATCAAAAATTGACAGGAGTTAAATAATAAGAAATCTTAATATAATCGTCGTTTACAAAGAGTAAGATCTAAAAGTCAAGCAATATGCATTTTCGAATTTAAGCGCGCTTCATAGTCCTTGATCAACAACTTTTATAAAAAATTTATTGTATTATGAATAGATTTCAGTGGCTTAGCAATGTATCTATTTCGTTTATTAACCTTGTATAAAAAAAAACGTAAATTCATGAAGTGCCTATTTAAGCATCTAATTATGGAGAACTTCTTAAATATTTTGTAATCTGAGGAATATTAACTTATTTATAGGCAAATATATTAATTTGTAACGTATGCAAAAAAACAAGGTTAACATTAAATTACTTTAATGATTAAAATTTACAATCTGATGTGGGTTTTTTTACATATTTTTATAGAGCTAATCATTGACTGATTACAAACGCTTTTCCGAAACGAGCCAGATAACTGACAGTGTGGATCACGATTGATCCCTCTCTCCATAGTTTGAGATAATTTAGTTAAAAAAATTACATTACAATATTGGCATTTTTCGTGAAATAACGATAAGAATCCATTAATAAATTTATACTCCTTATTATCTAACGCCTACTAATGTTGAGCCAGCAAGGCTGCCGTATGCTAAGCACTTATTCAAGTAGCTATTTTTAATATTAATCGTATTATTTGTTTCAGGTGTTGGCTTGCCTGGCGCTGTACGCGTCGTGCGTGCAAGCGATCATGGTGAAGTTTGGCACGAAGGGTGGTCCCATAGAGCCGCCCACGCCGGAACCGCAGCCCGCATCGCCGCGCTCCTACCGTGCGCCCGCTCCGGTCTGGGAGGAACGAGCGAATGACGCACCAGACCCAAATGCTCACTGGTATTTTATTTGTTTCTTCAAAATTGTTGTTACTCCATCACCAAACCGAAATTAAAAAATGTTGATAAGAAGATCGAACGGACCTAATAGATAGTTAAAAGTTATGCATTTTTGAAAATATAACTTTTGTAGAACATTTCGTATCATTTATTATTAAAATTATAATGTGGATAAAAGCGCAGAGGAGATTAATTCACATCGAATCAAGTCATGCCACATAACTTTTATGTGCGGATATTTTTCGGCTATTGATGACTGTTCGAGACTCAGAACAACTGTATTTATAAAGACATCTTTACATAAATAAAAGTGTCTGTTGTACCGTAGACCGTGATATCTTTAGCCATAAATTTCAAATTTACATTCACATATAAATATTATGTTAAAAAGAGTTTTCGCAAAATAATTTTCAATATGCTTATTGAAACTTGTGATGAGTATTAATTTATATAGTACATTTTGCAGGCGACCCTTCATCCCTAGGCAGACGTATACACAAATCCAACTGAACCCACCGACGCCTACTCAACAACCACTTAACAACGCGCAACGATTTGTCAACTCCTATGTTCCCAGCGTACATAAAACCCAGCCAGTCCAACAATACTTCAATCCCAGTCAAGTATTAAGCTCTCAAAGTCTACCAGGAATTGGTCTTAGATATTTTGCACCCACATATAATACACAAGTAAAGAAAGATTTTAAGCAAGACGACGCAAAACATAATCAAGTAGAAATTAATCATATAGACAGCTCGCGAGATTCGTCTAGTGATCTCATCTGGAAATATGAGAAAGACGCTGTGAGAAGAACTCTTAGAAATACACTAGAGGTACGTAAACTAATACTAATATCAAAATAGTAGAATGTTTTTTATGTTTTTAATTTTTTTTTTTAAAGAGACATTAATCTGCTTAAGCTAGTTTTTTTTGTTATGCGATAGGGTAAACGAGTATATAGTTCACGTATACAAAGCGATTCCTGTCGCCCATGGACACCTCCAACAAAAGTAGACCTAAGAAATGCGTTGCCAACCATAGGGTCTTAGTCGGTCTGCTGCTGTTGTTCATTATTAAAGAGTTCATTTCCCATAGTAGAACATAAAAAAATATATCATTGTTTCAATCAGCTAGGTGATTACAAAAATAAATATCAAAAACTTCTCATAGCTCAATTTTCATGACGAATAACAAAATTATTATTGTTATAGGCTACCGCTCCAGTATACCAGTGGCAATGGCCGGTGTATGTACAACCTCGCTATTAATAGGAATAAATGTTAAGCCCATAGTTTTAATAATCCATCGCAATAAAATTATATTTCCTCTCATTTCCTTCATTCGCATTAATTTACAATTCCTTTAATAATATTATAAAGTAAATATACAACGACAAATCTGGACAGTGATGTAGGTACAAATAAGCTAGATATGGAATTTTATATGAATAATTTTTACTTAATAGTATTTTGTGACTATATTTGTAATGTAAAACCTTCATTTTTGCTTTTGTTATTCTTGAGTGGTTCTAAATTTGAATATTCACGAAGTAAGTAGTATTGTAGCTTAAGTCACGATTTAGGAATAAGGATTGATAGAGGCATGACAGAAACAATTTAAAGTAAGTACTGTGATGACCTAGACTAGTTTATTAGAATTAAATAACAGTGCCAGACATTATATAAAATTATCGTAAGTAAAATCATAAATGTTCTTCCTCGAAGCCGGTGTATTCGGAAATTTTTTATTAATAGTTTTATTTACAAAAACTAAATGCTTTTCTTCTTAGGAAATATCAGGGTAAAAGAACTATATTAAACCTTTCATGAAACGTATATTTTATTTGTTTTATTGTAAAACTTTCTCTTACTTTATATTATAAATACATTAATATAAATTATATTTTCATATATATGCGGATATCGTTACTCAGAAAAAAAATAAAAACACAATTTTCTAAGCTATCATCGAAATGTAAAACAAATTATTAAGCCGGGATTTATTTTGCAATTACATATTATATTCGGAGTTGGATAAAATACAGAAAAGGAAATATTACAACAGTCACAGGATGGTACAATTTTTAAGTTTAGATATAGCTATTACATTATTGATAAGATATTTTTAAGACAAACTAAAATTCGAATTTTAAAAATTAACAAAATATGATACGTTCGTGATGTATCAAGACAATTACCTAAACAAGACGTTATAAATAAAACACGATAGGTTTTTTGTTGTCATTACACGGCTATGTCACGTAATGACCGAAGAGAATGTTCATAACATTCCCAAAATTAACTAGAAAAAAATGTCATTACGAAAATGATGTATTGTAAAAGATGGTTCTGATCACAGACCGTATCTAATAATACCATTTTGTTCCAGTTAATGTTACATTTAGTAGAATATGTTCTATTTTTAATGTTTCGTTAGGTGTTATTTTGTTACCCTAGTACATAAAGATTTAAGTTTATATATAAGCTTTTGATTGTAAATATGTATAATAAATTTTTATTTCTTTTCCATAATTAAATTATTGCCTTTTATTATTTTTCTCCGATACCCTTATTTAGACAAGTTATGTTATCTGGGTAGGGAATAGAATATTCTTTCACTGTATGCCTGTAATATATGAACGGATTAATAGTAAAATTACTATCGATTGCTTCCTTAATTAATTTAAATAGCTGACTTTCTACTATTCAACTCTAACCAGATTTTGAGGATAATAGTAATTTTCCCTAATTATTATTAATGCTAATATGGTTACGTTATATAAGACATAAATTATATTGATTTGATGTTTATTTCCTTACAATAATGTTTAGACTAAAACACGAAAATTCCATTTTAAATCCAGGATATAAATGTAATCGGACCTAAGACACTAAATTGCAGACTTACATACAAGATTTGATAATATTCTTTTTCTCAAGAAAAGCTACTAAAAAATAATAACGGTAATGTATCTGGTTTTGTACACTATTTAAATGTGGCATCTCGATAGATATCTATAAATAAATAATTAACAGTTTATTATAAGGAATTACGAGTAACGGTTTGGCGCGAGCCCGAACAAAAAGGTCAAACATAAGTATAACAGCCAATGAATTATTTAACACAGAGAAGTGATAAATTACTTCGAATAACTGGCCATTAAAAATAATTATAAGTTCTATAAACAATTTATTTGCAACTAATGTAGAAGGAATAATTCCCGGACCTATAGAAATATTTCCCACATATTTCTTATCTAACTACCAATTATATTAGAGAGCTATTGCGATTATATTATAGGAGGTACAACATACATAAGCGTTTTATTATTAATTTACACAATTTCAAATACAGCTGGTAAAACGGATAAAATTTAGAAAAAACTTATATGTTTCTAATAGTTTAAGTGAATTAAATGCTTCAACTAAGGAAACATAATTGATTTACAAAAACGTGTTCGTATCTATTAATCTTCATTAAAAAATAAACATAAACTGACAGCGTCCATATTTATTGTTTATTTATTTACTATTAAACCTTTATTTGGTAAATGCAAACTCAACATGTGATACGCCTGTTACATCTAATTAAAGCATTCTTTTATAATCATTGACTTCCGGTTATGCATTTATATTCAAGAATGTGGCAGATAATTAATCATTTTTTTTTCTCTATTTCATTTTCCTATACCGTAGTAGTAGTAGTTAACACCTATAAAATAATAAAAAATACAAAAACTATCATAACGGAATATTTCAGATATAGAAATTGTCGGAAGATGAAGAATCAGTTTAGCAAATTTTTTTGTTTCTTGTTTTTTCTAAGTAGGCACTAAACGTGTATAAAATTATATTCTTAGAGTTAAAATTAGATATTAATAAATCTTACTTGTATGCGTCGATCGAAAAAAGTGACAATTATATTACAATAATAATTGTTTACATATAAAAACACTTCAGATTATAATTTTCATTAGTTTTAATACGACATTTGAGATACTTAGCCTCAATTTTCGTAAGTACCATTTTTATATAGTAATTTTTATTGCCTATGTGTCATATATGAAAACTCATCCCATTCAATCTATTTCAATTTTTATTTTGTTATAACTGTAAAGGAACTGCTGCTTCTATGGTCTGGAATTTATCTCTTTTATTTCCAAATTGTTGCCAATAAATTTTCATAATTTTAGTACCTTTGATTAAATCATAAACCTAATTTGGACATTTTGAGTATTATCATGCTCAGGGAGACTTGTCTCTCATGTAGAAGTATAAGTCGAAACACAATATTTTTACTTATGTGTCTTTACTTACCTTAGAGTTAAATTATGTTTATTATGTATTCTGTGTATTTGAAACGCTACATTCCTGCTATACAATATTGTAGACCTTAGTCACAGTCTGTTAGAATCTGCGTCATATTAAGTTTTATTAGTTCAGTACACTTCTTCTTACATTGATTAAAACAGAATTTGTTTTGCTTTTATTTGAAGATTTTGTTTATTCATAAATTATAATAATAATGTGACTGGTCACGCAATTTACGATAAACATCATTTTTTATTGTACTTTAGTTATCGCGTGTATTGAAGAGCTCCCACGAACTCTCTTGGCCGTTAATTGGTTATCTATTTAGGTGACCCGTTGGTTAATGAGATAATTTATGTTTTACAATAGCTAAAGGAATTAGTAATTAAACGTTAATGAGTCGATTTATCTCAAGGATACAAATATTGAGAAAAAAATTTAAGTACTCACTGTTTCCCAGATTATTTACATTATTAAACAAGAATTAAATGTAACTAATCTGTATATTTAGAGGTTAGAAATGAGATATGAAAACATATTACATAATTCAAATAATATATTGCTGATAATTATAAGAAAGTATCTAATCTAATCTCAGCCACCTACAGGATTGTGGCATACATCATTGTTCCTTAAAATTTATCTATATACTTAGAAAAAGTAACGAAAAATTGTAGTTAGATCAATTGGAACCAACCTACGGTTTTAACAATGGCTTACAAAATTTAGGTCAATAAAACTAGGCGAAGTGATGAAAAACTGTGACGAACTAATCTTATCTCATTTAGATTCACTTTCATACATTCACTTTCAATAAGATTATTACTGCTCTTGACCTACCTCAATTTGTACTAATCTCGTAGCACAGCTGTGACGTAGTATTTTATGGCTTAAAAACCAGTTAATTATTTGGAAATCTAGATTATTCCAATCAATGAAATGTAGGACACAATGAAATTCTGTGATTTAAAAACTTCATAGAAGTTTGAAAATCTTTGTTTATTTTTGTATTTGAGTGCCAGGATGAGTTCTAAATGTCCAATGTGCGACATCCTACTGTTTCATAGTTTTATTTATATGTTTAGATGATAAAAATATAATGATGTAAAGATAGCTATAAGCTATATGCCGGTAAAATCAGTTCAGACAATGTTTTTATAAAATGTTGATTTATAAAGTTTATCCACTAAGTATATCCACTTTCATTGCATTTAGGGACATAATACAACAAATTAATAATATATATATACAAATCGTTGTAAGTTAAAACGTCGTGATTAATAAATATCTCGCAAATGCACAGCAAAACTACGTAAGCTCCATTTTTCCTTTTTGTCCTTAACTACTAAATATGATAAGGCTTTGTGTTAATATAGAATACAAATTTTTTTATATCAGTCCAATAAATTATTTCCTATTCACTTCATTAGTAAACATGTTTTTTGTGTTGATACGTGATGTATTAAAACTTGATTTTATGCTATAAATATTGATAATTCTTCTTTTGGTTTGTTTGTCACGTAGTCGTGTACAATAGAAAAGAGAACAAGGTCCATTGTGGCGAGGCATCGCATAAATTGCATAATTAGGTGAGCAACGTCGCCGGATTGACAGTTTACAAGCAACGATTAGGCATCTCTAGGACGATTTTAAAGCGAAACATCACATTTCTTTACTATGTATGTGATCGTAAGCTTCAACCAACGACCATTGGTTCAAACGAGTTTTTAAGCTAATCTTTCCATAAACAACCAAACAAGCCATGTTATAACGGATAACCTTTTATGCGATTCTCTAATACATGATTAATGAATGCCTTTAACAATGTACGTACATAGGTGGATGTAAATGGTGAATCCGGATTCAATAAATTAAAAATACCATAAAAATATAAATGTGATAAAGCAAGTCAAGTGCATTATTAAAACATGGCGCTAGAGTTCACCGACAAAATTGAGATCTAGTGGCTAGTTTTTAGCAGCATTTATCAATATACTCATATATTAAATACCTTCGTATAACATAACTTATATAGATAGATAAAATAATTTTTGAATCATGAAGGGGTGAAAAACGGCTCCAAACTGAAGTATTAATGACCGAAGTAAATGACAGTATTAATTTAAAATTAATAATTATAACTTTCTTTTGATATGTATGCCTTTGATATGTTGAAAGAATTTTGAAATATATGGAGAGAGAAAAACGTTCCATTTGCCGACTTGTCGGTAAAATTGCGTCAATTTCAAAGTAAAAGGAATCGATTTCATGACTTAACTGGATCTCTCACAGGGTAACCATATTTGACTGATGCATCTAATCATACAGACTTATGTCATCTTTATACTGATTTGGTAAGTCTGCCCTTTTCTAAACCGATGTGGGTTTTGCAACTAGGATGTGATTACTATTTAGATTACCAATTAGATTACTTATTTGAAATTGACAAAAGTATAATCCTAAAAAAAATATTATACTGTTCATACTTAGGCATGCGCTGTATTGTCATTGTATTGTGATATGATACAATGAGAAATATAAAATGAGCTAACATCATTCTTATGATTAACTACTTAATAATTGTTTTCAAACCCCTATTATGCAAGCATGTTATATGAACATTACGAACTGTTTAAGTGCACACGAAATTATATACGGTACATTCATAATGAATAAAATTTGTCTGTGTGTATGTTCTGGCCAATATCCAAAGTGGTTAAATCGATTTCACTGTGACTTTCGCTTGGATGCTTGCATACCTGCTTATATGATAAAGAGGAATCTAGTTTTCTTTTGATTTGATTTGAATGATGATGAGATCATCATTAGCACCATCGTCATCTTGTATGCATATCATCAACGCGTTTTATACTCCTCACAAAAATAATTAAAACAAATAACATATATAAAATAATGGATGCCCTAACACAAAATTATGGTAAACAAATAATTAACATAATCATAATAGTATGTTAAAATTAGGTAACCTGAGTATATGATACAGCTTCTAAGAGTAATTAACGACATTGTTGCAAATTGGTCACGGTGTAAGTAATCGTCTCAGTCGTAAGTCAAAGCGTAAATAACTTATTAAACATACTTTTAACTTAATAAAGTATTGAAACGATTTTGGCAATTTTAATTTCCGTCAACTACTTTGAAGTATTTATAATGTTGTTTATGCATTAATGTTTCAGTCTATTATTTAATTTTGCAATGTATTTATTTATTACTATTTTTATCATGTATGATGTTCGTAATCTTGTTATATGAATTAATAAGCGATAATAATGTATGAGTTAACTTGTTTTGAGTATTGCATCATTTTATCACTTTATAAAAAGAATCGTTTATAAGATAAAAAAGAGGTTATACCCATAAAGTTTATCCCTCAATATATAACATAACAACTAAAGCTTTAAAATGACATCAAAATTTTATATTTCTGATAAGAAAAACGAAAAAGGAACGCTTCGTAAAGGCCTTTAAGACAACAAATTTCTACATAATTCATCAGTATATAAAAATGAAACATTATTAATTGACAAAAAACATGAACAGGTTAGTTACAATATCATATTGTAAGATACTCCTTATACACCTTACTCGTATATATTAGATATTTAAGATTTTTTTCTGTTTACTTCACCCATGATGTCGCCGCTCTCTCAAAAAAATTACTAAAAAATTAAAAATGTAATTAACATCTTTCGAAAAAGTTTTAATGGAATTTACAAAACAAAAGATTCAAAAAGATAGATTTTCGTGGATTTAAAACCTTATTCCTGGCATATTAACTGAAGTAATCATCTAAGTATACTTATTCACAAGAAATTAAACTTATGTTAAAAGTAACCTTTATCGTTACTGTTGCGACATCTTTTCACGGTTTTTAAGAACTTATTTAAACCTATAAGAATGAAATTTAAGTATTATGATCAGTTCCGTACCTATACGAAATAGTACAACAAACATTTGTGAGATGGCGCTGCGCTAAATTTTATGAGAATTTTAGAATTGATAGATGTAAAACAAAGTTCCGAGTATTTATACAATTTAATGACAAAAAATTTGTTTTGACTTAACTATTAAAATAAATGAGATCTACTCAACATTTGCAGGAAAAGTTATTGATGTAAAATTCAAATATGTTTAAAGGTAGAAAACCATCAAAGTAAGCCTGATATTAATGGTAAATACCTAACACCTACTCACTGCTTCATACATAAACAATATTCTTATGATTAAAAAAAATATACTAAAAACAAGCCACGCTCGCAATTTTTGTTAACAACAAATGCAATAGAAGGGTATTATAAGGTTTACGTGTTCTCATATAGGAATAAAGGGATTTTGATGCTGTTTTTTTTCAACACGCTTTTTTGCTATTATTTTTTCAAATCTGTTCAGGCTAGCGATTTATCATAGGGGGTTACTTATATTTTTTGACACTATACAAACGTTTAAGTAGTTAGAAATTATATTTTAAGACGGAGTAATTAAAGCAAAAGACGGACATTTGCGGCAACTTCGTTTCAAACTAATTATTTAGAGAATAGTAACTGGTTAGGTACTGTAACACAAAACTAATTTGTAATAGTAAATACTATGATAATTAGTATTGATCGAAATTTAGAGATCTTACTATTGTTTCTTTCCTTCATAATTTAAATTACATAATTGAATTTTTCTTTCGCAGAAAAGATGAAAAGACGTTTAACTCTTGTTGCGTATTATATTAGCACGATCGCATTGAAAGTAGGGCGTTAGAAATATTTTCACACGATCACGACTAAATAATGACCTTGTGAGTATTAACATAATTAAAATCTGAATCATATTGTAGTATATATTAAAAAATTCTTTAATCATAAAGGATGTCTATGAAATTGATTTCGTATATGTAGGGCGTTTTTCCACAAATGTCATTTTTTCGTTTAGATCCTAATAATATATTATAAACGTCTTTCATCTATATATTTTTATGAAAATTATTTTTTACGAGAATATTTTTCTTGTTATTCATGTTTCGAGTAATTTGATAAATAAATAATCGTTATGACGCTATTTTTTTCTCATAATACATAAAAATTGATAATAATAAATAGTTTTTTAATAAGCTTCAACAAACCAAGACGTTAAAAAATTTAAATAGCACAAAATAACGGTTACTATTTCAAGTGGTTCTTTGATAATCATTTAACAGAAAAAGTAACAAATATAAGAAGGATTTATATGAAATTAAAATTTACACTCTTTAAGATCCTAAATAAACTAGACTCACCCTTTATTTAAGACATAGTTGACAAATAAACCTTATGTCAAAATACAAGTGTTTAAATAGTTACACAAAGATATTTCGTTAATTGAATTATCTAAATTCTCTTTTAAGGCGTGATGTCTCCATTTTTTTTTGTCTATTCGCGCAACGAGATTGTTAAATCATAATCGTTGAACCGCAGTTAATATTTATCGTGCCCGTTTTTATCTATGCATTACGAAGCAGTTATTCCAGTGGCAGTTTCGTTTATTAAAAAATTCAACTTATTTAGCAATTTAAGCTTATATTTTAATACGGAGTAAAAAGGCCAGGAATTCCCAACATAAACACTGAATGATACCCTGAATATAGATGGAAAAGTAGTGAAGTGCTGTGCGCGGTTCAATTTCATTATACGAATTTCTGAATATTCGAAATTAAAATAAATAAGACCGGCAGTAGAACGTCACTAAAAATGACAAATGATATAATGTGGCTAAGGACAAAAGATTGGCAACGCGTCGCTTAGATTTACTGGTCGTAGAGGTGTCCATGACCAACAGGAATCGTTTAATATAGGTAAAATGTATGTTTGCTTGCCTTCTTAAAGTATAAAAAAATATATATTTTCAAACTTATAAGACTGTGAACTGAATAAAATAATTAAATTTATACTTTTTTTTACTCTAAAGTAATTATCGATCTATATTCAATGTTATTCCGATCTAGACTTACTTTATTAGATCTCGTTTGATAATTATGAAAAATATATATTCTATGGTACGATAGTTGCTTCCAAAGACTGAAAAGGCTCAATTGTGACATTAAAAAAATCATGAAAATCGTTATGGTTACTTCATTCTTTGCCGATTCCTTATGAAGGATTTTAGTAGTAAACAGTGAATTACTGTGTAAGCTCTTGTGGTGTAATAAATAGCTTATATAAGTAGAGGCACGGTAGGCTTCCGTCAGTGTCAGATCTACTCCTGTCGGTTCTACTGAAGAGGAGGAAAGTGATTTGTAACAATGCGTGCCATTCAAGTAAGTGTTGTGATTATAAAAATTTAACCCGTAAATTATTCTAAGGATCAATCACACTATCTTTTTAAAAGTGATAACTTCATATGTCATATTTTTAAAACATTTGTTAAATTTAAAATAATTTTAAAATATTTTGAATTGTGAATGAAATAGAAATAGTATTTATTCGTGACCGTGTATTCAACATAAATATTGCTGATAATAAAAATATGGTGAAGCAATTAAATTTGAAACACTTGTTCCTAAAATAAAATTGATTACGATTATTTCACAATAGCAAAAAAATATTATCATAAATTTTGCAACAACCTGACAAATTAATGAAGAATGTTTTAACTCCTAATATCATAAATATGCCACTTCAACAACAATTTAGGTTGCCATGTTTCTTCTTATTCGTGTCCGTTTAATATAATCAACGCAATCGTATTTAATCTATAAAGTAAGTATTAATTAGTAAATATTCCAAAAATGTTTTCAGCGCCAAAGAGGCCTCTATGAAACTGATATGTGAGTCATAGTATTGTGGCGCATTTTCAGATTGTGCAGAATGTATAAATTAATAAACGAATTATATTGAAATATAATATTAGATTATAAAAGTTCAAATCTAAACCAAGACAGATAAAATTTTGTCCATAATCAATACATACGTATATTATTTGTAGTTTTTGATCATAATTTAAATTGTATTGCAATAACTATAAACCTGTAGTGTAGTTTCTATTTCTTAACGAATAAAATATTACATTTAAACAAATAAATTATTCATACACCCTAGTATGGAATATTACGTGCGTTTATGTCTTGTAATATAAAAGACTTAAACGCGCTCAAATATAACGTTTAAAATTATTTATTTACAAATGATTAATATGTCGCTTCGTGTAGGATAGATAATATACATTGAAATTAAAATGATTGAATCATGTAAGCGGAAAATGAATGCGTATTTATCATTTATTACCTATAATACTTCCTGCGTTTGTTTTTATGTGACCCATTGTTATATTTCAAATCATAAACGTAACGTTAAACGTCTAACTGCATCTTGTCTGAAACTCATTGTCTTGTTCCTATATGGATATGTACAAGATGCAAAACAATAATAATGGAAGGTGTAGTTTTTTTTAAGAATTATTAATATCGTGATTTTTCTATTATGCCTTATTTATTTGCTGCTTTTAAAGTTAATGGAAATATAACAACAAAATTGGTGATTTAATAAAATATATTATACGGAAAGTTTTGGTACATTATCTAGGTTATTTTACTACAAGAACTTTTCAGTACTTTATGTTTTTCAGGTGTTCGGAATGATAGTAATGAGTGTGACTATTGAAGCAGGAATCATTGGCTATGCTAATAATGGAGCTTATGAATCAGCAGGTGCCCAGGTCTACACAGGCTACACTCAGCAAAGTCCTCCAGGAGGTTATTATGTGAGTTGAAAATAATTTCATAATCTATGACTTTAATGAAATTCTCAAAACATCACATTGACCATTTTAAGGCTCTTATTATATAATATGTAACTTAAAGTGCTGAATTCATATAGATATAATATTTTTTATTTTAGAAAACCGTATTTTACAAGAAGCCTTATACTTGTACTTACAAATATAATTTAACAGTTTGTTAATATACTATATTGAATATTTATTGTACGTAGGTAGGATTATTTCTTCCTTTCCTACAAAAGTTGACAATAGTATAATTGGAATATAACAGTCGAATAACTGTCACAAACCGTGACGTATGTTTCATCACCATAAACATGCGTAAGTCCGTAGACGGTATTTATATGACGACATACTTTATACAAGGTTGGAAAATACTAGACAAAAATTCAGTGATGTGTCTTTTCAAAAAGGTTCGCAATAGCCTTCACTTACTCACGTTACTGCTTATATTAGTAAATGTTAATTTATATTATGCAATATATATTTATGCTCAACTATTTTTGTGGGATTTTCTACTGAAAAAAAACATTCCTTAGATCGATATTGTCGATGGATCGATCGACAATACATCTGATAATTGAATAATTTGATAATAATGCATCATTGTTTTGAATGTACCATTCACGTTACTAAGTGTAGATTTGTAGTAGCTTAAAAATACTATTCTATTTATTTTCTTATACCTTTAAATTTCACATGATCATAAATTAAATAAAGCGAAGGGACTCAACTATAATTAGTCTAGACAAACGATTTGTTGCTACAATGTACACAGCTTTATCATACCAAAGGTTTTATTTATATTATACATTTGCTAAAAAGAGAAGTTTATGTATTTTTTATGAAAAACACTTTCTCATCGCACATCAGCTAGTAAGTTTTTCTAACTCATTAAAATTTAAACATAGCTCAAACTTCAAATAATCGAACTAATACGTATATACAGTCAAGGTTTTATTAATGATAAAGACATCAATCACTTTGCTATGATTCATATATAATTATACATGACTCACAATATTAATTAATATTTTCAAATATAGACTCAACAGTAAATTAAAACACTGACTCATGTAGGGCGATCTTTAATCTATCTATTGTTGTTTTTTTTTTAAATTATTTATAATCCTTTACTCGACATCTCATCTACATATTTACTTATTTATGTAACCATATAGAAAACTAGTAAGTAGTGACACTACATATGTATATATATATGCTTAGCTAAGTCTTTTAAAAGTATTATCACAAATAGGATACGATATTCTGGGTTTATCTTTTCATGAAACATAGTATAAAACGGTAATTCAGACAGGAAGGGTAAAGAAAACTATCTTTCTGGAAAGGAAAATTCTTCATGAAACCATTTGACAAATGTTGTCCCAGGCACTACTAAGGGATGGCACTTTCCTTTTGTTATAAACATGACCTATTAGTTTCCATATTATGATGCAAAAATTACAGGTAGGAAGTAAGCAATCGTTTGTAATTTTGTATGTTACAGTCACGTCCCAAATACGCCTTTGACTACGCCGTAAATGATCCACACACTGGCGACAACAAATCTCAGTGGGAGACTCGTGATGGTGATGTGGTAAGAGGTGAGTAGCAGCAAAACGTCATAAACTAATTTAAATTGGTATAAATCAAGATATTTAGCAGGTCGATATGGACTGAATTTAGGTTGCGGTCTCCTTTTTTCAAATTGGAAAGAAAACTTTAAATGCGACGAGTAAATAAATATATATCTACTTTGTTTTTCTTAGGTGGTTATTCCTTAGCAGAACCAGATGGCACCACCCGCATCGTAGAATACACAGCTGACAAGTATAACGGTTTCAGAGCTGTTGTCCGAAAAATTGGTCATGCGCAACATCCACAAGTCTACGGCAAACAGTTCAATACCCCTGGTTATTACAGTTATCACTAGATGGCAGTCTTGTAATACTTAAAGTTATTTATTTAAATTATTTATTTTATTTTTATGAATCATAATTATTAGTGATTTTATTAAACGTTTTACACTTCATTTTATAACTATAATTTTTTTAACCACTAATACCTTAAGTATATGATAATTGTAACATATTTATTTCATTTAGCTATTTCCTGGCAATATATCGATAGTATTTGTAGCAATTCACACTTATAAGAGTCAAAAGATTTATAATTAAAAGTAGAAAAAAATTGAATTTTATCGATAATGATCCTGCGCTATTTAATTGCTCAACAGGTGTCATTTATCCCTATTTTTACCGTTAATTTATTCCAATTAATGCAAACATATCGGTAAGTGAGCACGCAATAACTTTTTTTGAAAAACCATTATTTAGATTTCAATTATACGTCAATATGCGTCGCTAATTACGTCTATTGTTAGCACTTTTTTTAAGGAAATTGTAATTAAAATACATTTTTAAACACATTTTGATCGAGAACTGTGTCAACGTATTCAGGTATCGTGAAAAGTAAATTAATAGTATTAACATATTTTTTTATTTATGTAATATATAAAGAAACGGTTAATGTAACTGAATAAATTATATTTTTTGCATTACATCACATTTGTTAGTGGGTACAGCAGATGGACAGTTTTCCAAATTTACAGGAAAATACTTTTGATCCTATAAGTCAATTAACTATACAACAAAATTTTCTTATAAATGATAATGATGTGCCAATAAAACCACACAAATTACAGTAATTTTCAACAAACATGAAACGAATAGTTAGAAAACTACAATTATATGTATGTGTTGTTCCTCTTGATGTAACATGTTTATTCAATGTTTCATAGTAAATGGCGTAAATCGTGATACGATCGGTTCAGGGATATTACGAAACATCCGTATTATCGCACCATATATCATTTTAATAGCCTCGAATTAGAAGCTATGAATAAATTTTTCAAATAAATTATGTGACAAACCACTTCGAACTCAAATTTTCACAAAGCCTGTTTTCCATCACACTTGCTTTATATTGACTTCACTCAACATGCCAGGAATTATCTATACGTGAAGCGAAAACTTCGAATTCCTTTTTAAGAATATTGCGTGCACAGATAGATGCGAGATATGTTATGAAAAAGTGCAGGAAACCACATAATTTAGAAAAATATATGCAATTTTTCTTTATTCTACGTTTACAAAGGCGTTTACTAATCGACTTAAAAATTACGTTCGTATTTTAACCAGCGGATGATCCCTCATTTAAATGAATACCCAATAGATGTGTATACATATTTGAAAGTGACTTTAACTTTACATCCCATAAATTCTGCCTTTAATACATAATTTTATGTTTGCGTGGCTTCATACGCATTTGCATACTTCAGATGCGAGAAGCGAGTCTTGTTTTAAATGCGAATACGAAATGGTTATGTCGTTATTTAGATGATTCTGTTTCTACATTGATTTTTTGCAGTTTTGTAAAAGTAATATTCATTTTTTAATCTTAATGTCTACTACAGTAATTTTCACTTTCTACTTCTTATTATTAAACGTTTATTGTGAATACTTTTACACCTCACAGTTTTTACATATAATTAAAATAAATTTATTAAATCTCCATGATAAATTAATTAAATTTTCATAAATTGTAATTATATTATATTATTGTAATTATCAGACAAAGTACACCTAAATCGGCTGGTCCCTTAAGGATAATGACATAAGGAGTTACCAAAAATTAAATAGCACATTTAACAAATCAGAAAACTGTATTTCTAGAATTTCACTCGTATTGTGAATGATAAAAAACAATTGATAAAATTAACGGAATCAAGCTAATGAATTCAGGAAATACCAATATAGATGGTAAACACTGATCAAAGTATAATCCATTAGTCAAATCTTAACAAGATAAGCCTGAACTTTCGTTCTTTGTATGTAAAAACCTAATAAATAATAATACTGTATAATAGATCAGGAAGCATATTATTAATAATATATTTTCATCCGGGATAAGATAATATTGTGCTATACTTAAGACAATAAAGTAATTAATATCCAGACTACCTCTAGTTTTTAATTGCAATAGTGTGCGTGTTTACGCATAGGGAGGTGTTCATGTGTGTATTTATAAATAGGTAAGTGGTGGTCATCAGTGGCCATCTTCACGTTCAACCTTGGATAATGGACAGGTTTATGTTGATTTTCGCGAAGAAATAATTAACTTTGTGATAGTGAATGTTAAATCTTAAGGTGAATTTGTGATTATGGCAAAACTACTAAATATCTTGGTGAGTTTTTATATATTATATTTAATTAAATTAAAAATATTTTTCGATTAAACAATAATTAAATCACCAAATGATAAATTTACAGCATTAATTATGATTTTATAGCAAAATTATTTCTTATCATAATTATTTTAATTTATTTTAGTATCTATTGATATTTGATAAATGCTTAATAAAGTATTGTAATAGGTTCTAAATTTCCAAATTTTCAGGTAATTCTCGGAAATATATTATTCTGTATATGCCAAGAATATAACGTTCAAGAAAATTTAGAACAAGATGAAACCGGAGTAAGTAATTGCAACGTTTATGTGCTGATCTTCAACTCAATACCAGATTTCTAACAAGTTAATTTTCTTCTACAGCACTCTAGCTCATAAGATATCAATTTTAAAATGCCACAACGATTAATTTTTTGTTAGAACGAAAAAATAGATAGATTATACTTTCATACACGATGTATGAAAGAAATCTGAAAATTATAAATGCTAATACATGTTTTAAACAGCTATTAAAATTTAAGTGCCCTAACAAATTCCACAAAGAAAGGAAAGTACTCAAAACTTACTTTGTACATAGCTGTAACATCTATATTATAAAAAAAATATATTAAAAATAATTAAGTTACCTTTAGCAACAAATCATCAAATGCCCTAATAGATCTTAATAAATAATGTCATAAATTATATATCACGTCAGTTTTAAAATAAAGAAAACAACATCAAAATTGGCTTGCGAGTATATGTTTAGGAGGTACAATACCACTCACACAGATAGATAAATGCGCCAAATTTTTAGCTTCATTGGATAAAAAGTGGAATAAAGGAAAAAAATTGTCTTAGATATCTAAATAAACTGTTTTTCAGAGCCACTTACCATATAATATTGTAAGCTATGGAATATTATCACTTAATAGGATAGGATTATATTGTAATTTGTAGTTTTATGATCCTGTCACATAGTTATATTTCATTTAAATTACAATTATGTTAATGTGTTTTTGCACTTAATAGGCTATACTAATTTAGGAGAGAGATAAATATATTTAGAATGTAAACATAAAAATTTTCGGTGAAATTATATTATATTAACAAATAAGATATTTTACAATCAAATGATATTAAATTAAGTAAATCCTACGTAATAATATGTCGCGCTATAAATGACTATCGAAAGTGAGTCGATGTTGAAACGTTATCAACCAGTATTGGTGTTGTTCACCCACTTTTCTCTTCAGCACATGGTAACTTGTTCTCTCTGCCGAAAGTACTTTAATAATTGTACCAGTTTATTTTATTTAAATATTGCAATCTGATATAACAATATAAGAATCCATAAGAATATTGCAGAACTGTTGATGTAGAAAATTTGTAATTATCACCTGTTAATACTTTTTCATAAAAGAGAAGATTATTGATTATATTCAACTGCTTAATTGCCGTTGCATAATTTGCGCCTAATAAATATTAAAACGTCAAGAAATTGAAAGTCAACGATCTGCTGTCATTGACATTGAATCACGTGATGCGCACGCGCCACTCGACTCATCTTGAACTTGGAGATGGCCGCGGGCATGTGACATTTAAACGAGTCGTGTTTACAAACATAGTAACTCGTTTTCAACCTAAGTCAAGCAGAGTAATTACACTAAATCGGTAAACCTTATAACAAGATACGTGCAGAGACACAAAATATCATATTCGAACTGCTTAAAAACAACTATTTAACAAAAACTTTACACAAATATTATTTAACAATTATTAAAATTTGCTGATTATTATGCTTGAAATATACAAAAAATTAATAAAAATTACTTAAATTACTACTAAGCCCATTACTTTAATTGTATTCGTACAGCGTAACGAAATCGAAAGTACTGAAAGCGTGCAGCGCCTATCACATTAAAGACAACTGGCATTTATACTCTCACCTTATAGCTATAAGTATTTCAGATTATAATTTTATGGCGACACTGAAAAAAATAATTACTTATTCAGAATCTTAATGAACAATCATTACACATGCAACGAATCTTATAACGTTTGGACGATATTGATCACGCAATATATAGAGTATTTATATTTTTCTTGTTAATTTCTTTTATAACTTATATTTTGTTAATTTTAGGGAACACCAAGCTACTCCTTCGGCTACGGAGTCTCTGATGTGCAAACTGGAGATATAAAAACTGTATGGGAATCAAAAGATGGTGACACTGTTAAAGGTATTTTTTACGTATAAGATAATTACGGATAGCCAATAACATAAGAACTTATGTTTCTAAATTGAAAAATTCCACATTTTAGTGTCAAATCAGGGATAATTTGATTCATTGATCAATTCTTGTAATACTTTAATTGAATACATAATATACAAAGATCTAATTTAAAATATTTCTAGGTCACTACAGTGTATTAGAACCAGATGGTTCTATGAGAACTGTAGAATATTCAGCTGGACCAACTGCCGGTTTTACAGCAATAGTTAGTAAAGAAGATAACCAAAACGAGCCACAAGATAATCCAATAACGTATCCAGATTTTATGGAAGATAAAGCACTTAGAGATTACGATAGGTACTATGATTTTTCTGAAGATTCTGATTCAGACTACAGAACTAGTGAAAAAAAGAGGAAAAGGCATCCATACGAACCTCCACTTAACGACTATAATTTCGGAAAAAGACCTAAATATTCTTCAGACTTGGAACCAAGTGAATATAGTCACAATATAAATATAAAACATTCTAATGATGATAATTTTGACGTTTCTGCTCACAGTCATATGGGTTACAGTTCAGATCCTAATTGTCATAAGAAACATAAACCAGAAAATAACAACTACTACGGTAATATTGCTGACTCGGATTTTCGTAAACAAAAATATCCTCCTTTCCCTGACTATACGAGATATGACAACGATAAATATAAAAGCGAAGCATCATCCATAGAAACTGAGAAATATATTAACGGTAACAAATATGGTTCCTTTAAACCTATAAAACCTGATGAATTTAACGAACCACAATCAAAGTATGGTTACCCAAGTCCTCATGACATACCACCATCCGGAAATAGTTATTCAGATTACACTCCTCCACGGCCAAAAAAGAAATTTAGACCTCACAAAAGTCCAGAACATTATGATTCTGATAATTTGGATGATTATGTATTAGTGCCAAAGAGAAAACTCAAAAAGCCACAACGTATCATTGATGATTATCAGTCAGAACCAGATGAAGAATTTGATCATCGCATTCCATATACTTCATACGATGATGAATTTGAAGATGATCGATACCAAAAACCGCCTCGAGGTCCAACTGGGAACCAAAAGGAAGAAAAAGTGGTCAAGAAAATAGTTAAAAAGAAACCCATCATCAATATTTTAGATATATTTGATATATAAAACGGGAATACAAATTAGATTAAGTGATGGTTGCTACTGTGTGAGTGAATGGATGTGATATTTAAAACGCTACTTGTTTAATTTAATTTTTTAAATCGTCATATACTGTCATTTGATAATTGTTTCTTTAGTTCTGTAAGAATATTCCACATAGACTGACTTCTCAAGATAATAAATAAACACTTACGTATTGGTTTTTTGTTTTAATTACAAATTTACTAAAAGAAAGATATGAGTATAATATTATTGCTAATGTTGCTTGTTTTCTTTATTGCGTGTATATATTAACGAGTTGTTACAATATTTATTAAGGCATCATTATAGTCGTATAAAATACAATAAGACAAAATGCAAAATCTAAGATTACGTGTCGAACCATTAAACAATATCCACATATTGCAACTGTGAAACCGCAAATTCTTACCTAGATTTTGTATTTGTGGTTTTGTGTTTACAATATTTATGATCGATTTAAAATAAATTAAACATATGCTGAAAATAAAGATGTCAATAATAGATAAATATACGACTATTAAAAAAGCAATTATTTTTAGCAGCTGATACGCGCTTGCGCAAGTGAACTTACAATGATAGTGAAAGTAACGAAACTGGAGCGAACAAGAGGGCTGCTCTCGTTTAACTTGACAAGGACGCATAAAATAATTGTTCTTTATCATCATATAATATAGGTCAATATAAAGTATGTTAATAATTTTATTCTTATAATAATATTAAAGTTTCACAGAAAGACTAAAATTAAATTACGTTTATTGTATCCTTGGTCCACTATTTCAGTTCAAAGCAGTACACATCGATCAATATTGACTCTTGATTAAGTTTACGAAAGAGTTAATATACTCGTAAGGCAATCTAAGTATATTGGTGAAAATTAGGCGACGGTTTGATATGTAAAAAGTCGACTTAAACTTCCTAAAAAGGCTGATTACTTTAAAATTTTTCCTTATTTTGATATCCAATTATAAAACGATTTATGTCTTATAGGTTTGGGACTTAATATTAAGTGCTAAGGATTAATATTTAGGAACTTGGACACATATATAAATTTGATCACAGAATATTAACAAAAAAAAAACGAAATTTGTACACATGAGTATTGTCTTTGCATAGTTTAGCTTATAAATGATCGATTCGCCTTCAATATTCTCTACTATAATAAATTTTTTCACAACCCTAGTTATCGATATATACCTTGTGCCATTCTAACAAAAATTGACATTATCTTTTTTTGTATCTTAGCCAAATACGATCAAATTCGACACAATATCCCACGAATGTGTAGCTTAATGTTTTATTCAAACAACGTATGGACGACATTCACTTGTGGGCGCGCCCATGACACCGCTGAGCCGCTATTGTCGCAACCCGTACTGACATATACGACACTACTCTGCTTTAATAAATTTATCCTATTGTTAGTACTTCAGAGCTTTCATATAACACACTAAGTCTAACTTGAAAAAGAGAACAATCATTTGAAAGCTTGAAACTAAATTTTTATTCAGCTATTGAGCATAAGGGAATAATTGTATATTATTTGACATCACTAAACTAAGTTATTAGGCCGATTATTATGTAAGTTGGTATGCATATGTATTTTTCACAGAAAAGGTTTATATAACTTTTAAAAAGCTATCAAATTGATATATTATCTTATGTGATGCGGAGGAAATCGCGCGGGTCAGCAAGAATTAGATACCAAAAAATTTATCCTTTCTGACTACCTGATATTGCTCACTAATCTCCAACACTACTCATAGAGTTCTTTATATTGAAACTTTCCCTGCCAGACAGCCTTACCCTTATATAATGATTAATAGCTTACGCTATTTTATTTTGGAAAAATATATATAGTTTTAAACAAAAGCCATAAAATTGTGAACAAATTAAAATTTAATTCAGATTTAGTGTCTAGTTTTCGGTTTTGTAAGGAATGCCCTAGATTTCGTTTAACATTATACAATGTAAAGGTACATGGATACTCGGAGGTGAACAACGCTAGTGATAAAAATACAATAGCTGTAAGTTTCAAAAATAGAACATAAAATGTACAGATAAAAAATGTCGATCAAGGCCGATGCAGTATTGCAAACTACCTTACGGATACAGGCATAACGGCTCAAACTTTCATGGTCTATGTGGCGTGGTAACGGTGTTGCAATGTGACAATATTTAATATCCTCTTATTTGCCAAAAGCACCTGTTTTATAGACAAGTATTACTTTTATAGCCTGTATAAATAACAAGTTCTAAGATTAATTTGACATCTTTTCACAATCTACGATGAATGAGTGTGGCGATTTTATAATATTATGTAAATTTATATATGCAAAATTTCGTAATAATATTACGTGTGTAATAAATAACTTTCTTGATCGTCTTTGTACTGCTCGTATGTCATGTATGTTTTTTTTTAATATATTTTGATTTTTTATTTAAAGTAATTAGCAAAGCACTATTATTTATTTTTGTAACTTTAAGCATTGTATTTTTTTTATATTTTCCTTATTCAAACAACGTATTTGCGTTTTATTAACATTTTTAATACTGTGCTCCAACAAAGTTATAAAAGTTTTTGATTAATTATGGCGACTTCAGTTTTGAAGAAATATCTAAGTAAGATGTTCATGTAAGTTTTCGATATATAATATAAATTACATTCTGAATGATTCAAAAGAGATTTGAAATAAGTTAATATCAGTTATTCCTTATTGGAAGTTGTATCAATCTAACTGCAAACAACAGCTATAAAGGTTTATCTGTATATCGAATAACCAATGAACGCAAATAAATCATTCACTGCATCTACTTTGATTTGACCATCCATTTAGTAATTGAATAGGAATTCAAATCCATTTTGAATAATAAATCTTATTTGAAAAGACATTTCGTGAGCAATTGATAAACCTTCGATACAAGAGAACTTTGTGAGTTTAATTAATTTTTAATAAGATTTAACTTAAACAGTGACATTTTACTAATCTTATTTGAATGTTTAATAGCGAACTAATTTTTCTATCCATACTATAAAAACATTTTCAGTATTCCTTTGTCTATCCACATTTATTGGTACATCCACTTTCAGCGTTGCTATTTATAGGTACATCCCATAACCATAATAATGTTTAGAAAAAAAGTCATAAAGAAATATAGATAGGAAATATCTAAGATTTAAGACGGCAATCATAACCTAAAGTTAATTTTGTAAAAAGTATCATTAACATTTATATAATATGCAAAGGTTTTATATCTGATGATGTAAGCTAATCTTATGAACGTTCTCAAAAAGAAAATGGCCCATTCAAATCGTTATAAAAAAACTAGACTGCTTTCAATACACTACATAATTACATGTCAATACATTTCCGTTATTTAATTTGGGAACTGACATCGAATTATAACTATAGACGACCTTAACTTGTTAAAACAAGTCAAACTGGATTTAAGTTAGGCCGCCTTAAACACAGGTAAATGACATCGGTAGATGAGTCATTTCATAGTTGAAGTCGTATCTTTACATCTGGTACCATTAATCTATGGTCAGAGGTAAATCAGGAACTTAAATATTCTGACGAGTGAACATTTAATATCGAAATAGATCAATTTCTATACCATTTGCATATAATAAAAAAATCATTGAATTTTCGGTATGTAATAATTAACATGTTATGCTACAACATTTTGTTGTTCAATTTCTTCCTCTTTTTACAAAGAATTAACATTATCTGAACAATTTTTAAAATAAATAAAAAAATAGAAGTATTCGTTCTCTGACATCCTTGAGTTATTATAATATTAAATATATTTTCAATAGATCGTACAATCACTAGCTAATAATTAAAATATGATAAGTAACGGCTTTATTTATAAAACTATAAATCTACTGTAGCAGTGCAATCGAAAAATGACTGACCTGTTATTTATTAATAATATTCAACAGAATTGAAACTGTCCTGTAACGGTAATTTCGCTTAACTTGAATTTAGCAATGAACCTTCAAATAGCTGAATGTGTTATTGAACCTGTTACAAAAGTTTTTTAAAAAAAACATTCTTAAACTTTTGATGAAACGATTTACATGAACAAATAAATTATGAATTTTGTATTCTAATTCTATCATCACTAATCCTTCGATGTACATACTATTCAAATAAAAATAAATATTTTAATCAAAGTTAAGGCACGTGTTAATAATACATTAATTATTTATTAATATCTAGTATATTCATTTTAAAGTCTATTAATATGAACCTACCCATATTCTATACAGGTTGAGATTAATTGGCGTTTTAAAACGAAATACATAAAATGTAGACAATAAATGCGGACAAAAACAAGAGATTAGGTCAACTATCATAGGTGCATTTAATTTATTCAGAATTCTATTTTCGTGAGTATGTATGAACGTATTTGACAGTTTAAAGCAATTCTTAGCTAAATTATGATCTTAGTGAGCATAATACGGATAAGCTTATTTAATTTATTGCTGTAACAAAATGTAGTCTTACAGTCCAAAGTAAGTTTTAAAATTAGACGTCCCTTTAAGAATGAAACGATACACAACTAAAAAAATTACAACATGCAATCTTGCATTCTGAAATTTATCTCTGACATAAATGTCTGCCCATTGATGTCTTAATTTTTTTATTTCTTCTTGATCTATGAGAAATATGCCCTAATAATAAAATATATGCTAAAGCTCAATTATATATCATGATCTAGGAAAAGCTTTAGAGCGTTTTAATCAAAAATTTAAAATGTTATAATCGCAATTCTTTGTGACAAGTTAAACATATTAACCTTAATATAATACTAAGCGCCTACGTACGAATGTTGTAATAATTTTGAACCAAGTAAAGATATGAAAAATGTGGACAAATTAGGTAAAACAAGTGATTAGTAATTAATTTAATTTGATCTTATCCTTTAAATCGAACAATCTTGTAAAGTAGCCACCGCCCACTGCACACTTGTCTATGATACCGTTGGCGATCTAAGGTTTATGCCTATAGGATTATGTACCTATAGTCCTAGACCAGTATATAAGCGCCAGTTATTTCACATTCAGACACATATCGAGCCCTACAACTTACTAAATTAACGTGTCTAAGAAAATAACAACATAATGTTTGCAAAGGTATATATTTTGAGTAACAATTAGATTTTACATTTTTCACAAATATAGCTATATATTTCTATTTCATTTTTATTGATTTTATATTTATTCTATGATATAAAGGTGTAATTACTAATAAGGAGATATTTTCAGGCTATAGTCGCATGTGCTTTAGTGGTAGTGGTGCAAGGTGGGTTGATAGCAGCCCCTCATGGTGCGATCTCCTCCCAGAGCATCGTTTTGGGACACCCGGCACCGGCTGTGGCTGCACCGGCTTATGGCTACGCTGGCTACGGAGGCTACGGATTAGGTTTAGGTAAAATTCCTTCAGGTTCCTTGAAGTCCCAGTAATAAATGTGATGAGAAGAGTTTAAAAACATAGTACAACAAACACTAACCAATTTTTGGTAGATAAACCTCGATATGTACATAAATAGTTCTAAACAATACAACGGCAAATAAGCCTAATATATAAATAGATGAAAAATCAAATTATTTTTCATCAAAAGTTTACTTTTAACTGCTATTTTAAAATATTGGTACATAATGGGAAAATATGTGATTAATTATTGTTCAGAACATTTAAGGGCTTGCTTTTGTTTTGTTTCAACTGTGTTATCTATGTTAAAGGTCGGTTACAGGTCACAGCGCCGTGGTTGCGCACGCGCCGATCGTCCACGCGCCTGTCGCGCACGCCGTTGCCCCTGTTGAAGTATATGTTAGTATCTTGCACTTAACATAAAATACAATTATATATCACACAAAGATAAAATTATATTTAAAAATTGGCTAAATATGTGAAATGAAAATAAGAAATCCGGTTTTTAAGAATTTTCTGCGTACATATTTTTTTTAAATTAGTTAAAAATATGTGAAGAAGTTTTGAAGAAGTGTAGAAAATTAAAGCATTGTTTTGTTTTATTTCGATCAATAGGCTATCACTAGATATTAAATAATAATCCCTAACTAATTTATAAAACGAGTAAGTAGCATGAGCGAATGGTAGTGTTTAACTATTCAAAAGAAAATTATTCCTAGTGAAATAGTGGTAAAATTATTTTTGACTTTTTGAATGATTACTACCTTAAACGAATACTTCAATAATATTAAAACCTCAAGATAGCTACGCTATATTTAAATGGCGTACGCCCAAGAAATCTATCAAAATATTATATAGGTTGGTAAACTAATTAAAAATATGAATTTTTCAGTCCCACCCCCGGTATCAATTCAATTACGGTGTTGCCGACGGCCACACTGGTGACCACAAGAGCCAATGGGAAGCGCGTGATGGTGACGTGGTCAAAGGCCAGTACCAACTAGTCGAACCTGATGGTACCGTCCGTACGGTCAACTACTCAGCTGATGACCACAACGGGTAAATAATATTATATATTCAAAATTTAATGTGGAATATCATAATATATTTCAAGATATTGCAGTTATATGATATTGAAAGTCTTTAAAGGACTTATAACACGTTTTGATTAGCCGTAGTATCTCTAATTTAATTATCTTTAAAGCTCGATTAAGCGTACTACTACATAATATATTATACATATAAAGTTTCATAATATGTAATATTATTGCGATGGTCAATAAATACGATACGAGATATTCTTATGATGAACCCTTAGTACAAAATAGAAATCGTTAACCACAATTGAAACTATTTTTCAAGATTCAACGCGGTAGTAAGCAGACAAGGGCACGCCGCGCACCCTGCGGCCGCCCCCGCTGTCGCCGTCGCGCACGCTCCAGTCGCGATAGCTGCTCCAGCGCATGGCTCCTTCCTTCATGGCATTCACGGATAAATTGACTAATATATTATGTCTATTACTTAGGATAAGCTACAACGATGTTATATGAATGCTTGGTAATGGTACAACGAACGCTTACAGGCACAGCGTTTCATAAGGTGTATCTGATGGGACGGAGGCCCAAAGTCATCGCGCTCCATTTGAGTCTTGACTATTGTATTATATTTTCTTGTAGTTTATAAGCTTTCATATTTTCATTATTGTTATACATTTTATGAAACGTTAGAAGATGCCTACGGGGTGCTGCGCGGAGACTCCGGTATAATACTCAGTGTTAAATATATTTTTTTCAAACAAAAGTTTCTTTTTAATTTTTATGCCTTACCGATCGTAAAAAGTACATTCACCAGCATAACAGCCATAATCTCAAAATTGAAACTTGTTTCTTACCCTACATTACGAGAGGGATATGTAGTTTTGTAATAATGAGTGAATAATATAAAAAGCCTGATGTTTTTTGAAACAGTACTATTTGCGCTTTTACTTACTTAAAACAAACATCCAAGGAGTTCAAAATGATATCGAAAGTAAGTGAAGTTTCAAATTCTTACTCTCACCATTACATATCACAGTTACGATACACTTTTATAAATTTGTTAGAAAAAAAATTATTACTACCTCTATTTCAAATGTATAAAATGTTTTAATCTGCAGGTGTTTCTTCTCGTCACTGGATTTATTGCAGTAAGCGCACAAGATCACTATTCGTATGGCCAAGCTACCTCTTCACAATCCATCATTCGTCACGATAATGTTCAAAACCAACATGGCTACGACGGTTACAATGTTCAACCAATTGCTGTGCACACACCAGTGTATCAATCTGCTCCTCTTCATCAAACCGCTTTAACTGTTCAACACGCTACTCCTATAATTAGGCATGCCAGCCCTGACATAACTCATGCTGCCCCAGTCATCTCTCATGCTGCCCCTGTCATCTCTCATGCTGCCCCAGTCATCTCTCATGCTGCCCCAATCCTCTCTCACTCTGCCCCTGTCTATTCTCACTCTGCCCCTATTTATTCTCACTCTGCCCCTGTATATTCTCATGCTGCTCCTGTGTATTCTCAAGCTACTATTAGCCATGCTGCACCCATCACCCAACACGCTATTCCTTCTCGTCACTACTCCGCTCCAGTTCTTACTCTTCAACATTCTTCTGGCCATTACAATCAACAGTACGCCCAAGGACACCAGGAATACTACGTAAGTAATTAATTATTCTAGATATTGTCCCGCTTATTTTATATTACATATACTAAATACAACTAGTATTTGAAAAAGAAACATAATATAATAGTAATACACATATTAGTAATAGTATAGTGTTGTACACTCTATAAAAACCTAGTATTCTGCGAAGCTATATATAAATGATAACTGGAATTATATTTTTTTAACAGAGCCACCCACAGTACGAATATGAGTACAGTGTAAACGACCCTCATACTGGTGACATCAAGTCTCAACATGAAGTGCGCGATGGTGACCGTGTCACTGGCTCTTACAGTTTACATGAAGCTGATGGTTCCGTTAGGACTGTCCACTACAACGCCGATGCTCACAATGGGTAAAGATCTCAATATTAGAATATAAAATCATTCAAGCCTTTTAAATTGATATTCAATAAATCTCTTGTCTTATTATTTCAGGTTCAACGCTCAAGTTCACAATTCTGAACCATCAAGACATGCCCAACCCGTCATCTCCCATGCTACGCCTGTTATTTCACATGCAGCCCCTGTCCTTTCTCACGCTACTCCTATCATCACTCATTCTTCACCTGTAGCTCAATATGCCCCTTACCATCATTAAACGGACAAGTTATAAGAAAAATATTGTAATTTATTTTTAAGTCTCTTTCGATAATAAATCTAGTCTTTTAATGAAATCATTTAAAAAGTTTTTTTTATCTCCATGAATACGAATATTATACGTTAAAACACTAAATGTTTAATAAAACGCTAAGTCATTTTTAAATTCTACAAATGATAAAACAGAAAATTATATTTATCACTAGCAGTTAAACTAATAGGACAAATCTAACCGCAATAGTTTTTGCAAGACGAATGATGTATTGATGCGTCAGCGCATCGTTTCATACATAAAATACGGTCTCGTGCATGTTAACCTCGTTGGACTGTATCGCCTTCCGCGTCTTCTCCTTTCACTGCATTCTTTTCATTAATTTGTGAAAATATACCTACGCATAATTCTAAGCGTTTCTTGTTTTTACTTATTTTATGCGTTGCAGAGGTATTCGTATCGTGTCGTGATGTATGTAAATTGGGTAATGTCATTATTTTCTGATGTTGGTATCTCATACAATGTAGTACATGACGTTTTTTATATATTTTGAAGATATTACTGAAACGATTACATATTTACAACAAATGTCAATATTGAATTTACATAGCGATGTATTATTTTTTAGATAGACAGTCGCCGATTACAAATATTCAACAAAAAAGCAGATTGAAAAGAAAATATCGATTAAATCTGTAGCATTCAGACAATTTTATTTTAGTTTATCGTTTTAAGAATAACTACAATTATTAATCTTAATTTAGTAGTATCATTTCAAACATATTATCATATTTGTAATTGTCCCGTATGATATTTAACCTGTATTTTATTGCAAATATCTTCATGATCCTATAATCCATACTTCTAAAGGTGTTCTTTTCCTGTGTCCATTGTAAGTTATAATCAATTTTCTCCAAGAAAAACTTAAAACGTAAACTTTATCAAGAAGTTTGGGATTTAAAACGGCCTACACTACATAATTTTTGCAATACAATTCCCTAGACAAAATATGTTCCTATTATCGTATAAATGCGTCTATTTCTAGTAAATTTATATAAATATGTCGAATTAAACAACTCGTGGATAAATTATAACTCCTACTAAGGAGTGTCGCATGTGACTTAGGTTTCTGTTATAAATATAAATTATTTAATTTAAAATAATTTTCTTTGCTTAAAAGTACAAATAAATATTTGTTTGAAGCCTTTTTAGAGCTTGTTCTTCCTCGTGTGTCATAAATATTGATTATTAAAACAACAGATATATTTTGCTTCATAATTTAATAATAATATAATTAGTTTACACATGTATCAACAATGAACAGTTAAGTAACAGATAAAGAACAGTCTTATTTTAAGAAACATTAGTATGGTTTTCAATTTTCGTGATGACTTTCAATGTGGACATGTTGTCCCGGTGCCGAATGCTTGACTACGGCATTGAAACTGAAAATAAAAACATATGTAAATGTAAGTAATACATAAGACATAGCTTATATATTAATGATGTTGGGTGACCGTAACATATAGCGATATTATAATGTTATGTATAAATAAATTAGGCATAGTTATATAATTCTGAGAATATCGCCAAGCAACAAATTATGCATAGAAATGAAATATAAAGCGATAAATAATGGCAATAGCCAAAGTTCGATTTTTCAATCAATATTTTGAACGAGGAATAAATGTATAATTTTGACAGTTTATAATATCAATTTTTCTTCACCAGTAAAATCTTGTACTTTAATTATTAAAAAATAGAAATATTATCTTATTTTTCCTCACCCATGATGTTTATCTGAGCTGTATTCAACAGTTCTCACAGACCCATCGGCTTCGTGTAGTGAATAAACTCCCTTCACACTGTCACCATCTCGAACTTCGTGCTGGAACTTGTTGTCTCCGGTATGAGGGTCCTCTACTTTGTACTCATATTGGTACTTCGGATACGCCTGCAATAATATTTAAACCATAACACGTTTTACATAACTATTCTAGTGCGGAAGATAATCTCATTTGGAATTAAAATGGATGAAGTGTGATACGAATGAAATGAATGGAAAGTTTTAAATGAGAGGCGGACATCCGTAAACGAAATAACGATTAGAATCAGTTCGCGCTTACTTACATAATAGTCAATAGGCTCGTCGTGGGAAACTTCGGCTTGATGATAGACGGGTGTTTCGTGCTCAGATTCCTGTGAATGCTGGTACTGACGAACGGGCACGGAAACATATTTAATTTGCTGATGAACGGGTTGGTGCTCATGACGAACGGGGTAATGAACTGATGGCACGTTTTTAACTTGGGTGTCTTGATGGCTCGCAGGTTCATGACTCTGATAGTACTGCTTGTAAGCAACTGGTTCAGCTGTTACGTATTCATATGCTTCATGAGATTGGGCTTCCTCAGTAACTGCTGGGTAATGAACGATGCTCTGAGACGATAAAGGACGCCCATGACTTTCTGGTTGCGGCTGAGCCTGTTCTTCATGTATAGGTGCTGGTTCCCGACTAACGTGCTGAGGATATCTGTACTCCTCACGCTGAAGTGGTCTATATTTGTAAACATGCTCCTCAGCGAAACACGCCGTCAAAACGGAAGTAAAAACTAAAATCTGTAATAAAAATGGTTTTATATAAATTCTGATATAAAAAAGTCGTTAATCGAAACATTTATTTGGAACCTACTTTAGTGAACATATTGAACCTTCTTCTAAGACCTCGGTAGTGAAACTGATGAATTAGCATAGGTTTAAACCTCAATATATAGTGGAGACGTTACGAGAGAGAATTGAATCAATCTTACTGCTTGGGGCAAGCTCGGGGCGTCATATTTGTAACTCGGAGCACGCACAGACTTTACATGACGTAATTTACGTAACCAATGTGAAGGTTGTATCGGCGAACACCGGATATTTTAAACAATTGTTTTAATTATTATTTAATAAATTCACAGCTCGCCACCTTCCTTTTTATTTTTATAAATGAAAGTTTAATAAAATATTTTCGGTTATGTTACAATATTATTGTTCTCGATTAAGTTAACAATTTCGGACTGATGGACAAATACGCACTAAATAAAACGATTATATCATGTTCCTATTAGGACGGATAAAAAATAAATAAGTTATGTGATACAGTTATTTAAAAAATCGCGATGTTTTCTTATAGTTTAAATATTATAGACTAAATAACGATTTAAAAAAATTTGTATTTTTCATTTAATTCTATTAAAAAAGGCAATTATGAATCAATATAAACAAGTAATAACTGCATTTATGTACTAATAAATACATTACAAATCATTAGGAACATTCTCGGAAAAATCACATTAATGTAACAATATCATCTGCTCTTGTTACGCGTAAATTCAACATTATTGCATTTGCCGAGATAAAATCAAAAATACGACTAAACTTTCTTTTTAAATTAACCTATATTCTGAAACGTAAAAGGTTTCTAAAATGCATTCGACATTTGTATTCCGATTAAATCCAAATCTAGTTTTCTATCTAAATTGAACGCAAGAATCACAGTGAATTTAGAATTAAAAGAAGCATTTACGTCGAGTAATAAACAACAAACGTACAGAATATATTTAAGTACTATTTAACATAATCAAAATACGATTAAGATTCTATTTAAATACATCATTTGAAAAACAAAAAAAAAGGTAAGAAAGAAGCTTTAGAAATTGCACTTTAAGGTTTTCTATCAAGGTATTATAAAACAATCCACGAAGAGAACGAAGATGTGAGACGAGAAAACCTATTGGCTTAGTATTGCTTAGGCCCAGGTAACAGGCTAAGATTCTTTCTTCGAGTTATTTATCCAAATATTATAAGAACCACTATAAATTAATCATTTTAGATAGCTGTTACTTTTCTAGTTTCAGTTAACCCTAGAATTGTCTAAAACAAGTTGAAAATGAATGACGTAAATATATAAATATATATTTACGTCGTATTATAAAATTAAAGAGATTTTCCTAAAGTCTAGAGATATTTCATGATTCATCCACCGTTGCTGTTATGTCTACAAAATGACGATCATGAATTAGAAGCACCGTTACTGACTCTTTGTAACTTTACCTATCTCTCAGTGAAAGTCTCGTCAAAATCAGTTCAATTGTGATAGAGATTAGCTGTAACAGACAGACAAACTTTTTATAAATTATGGTTCTGTGCTGATAGCGTACTTTCTTTAAATATCTGTATACATAGTTTTATAGGTATTTAGAAAAATAAGTTTAATATTAAAAAAAGCCCTTCCTTTTTATTTATTTGTTAATATATGACAATTCTTATATTCAAATATTATTTAAACAAACATTCTCATAAAATAATTCAATTTATTGAATATTACGCATAATGGTAAGTATTTAAATAAAAACGAATCATGTCATTGTCATTTCGTTCCAAATACCCACGTGCCGATTCATTGACCGAGTCGTTACTAAACTACTGTAATATTCAAAAGAATTACAGCCACAGATTGTATTCAAAATGTAATTGTATTGTGTCATCGTATATTATAGGTTAATAAGCAGCATATTGTAGACTTCAGGTACTATTGACACATGAAAAATTCCAAGTCTAGTCGTATATTTTACTTCGCACTACATATTTACAAAATGGAGAATAGTAAAATGTATGCATTCGGATAAAACCTACTATATTTTTATTGTAAATATAATTCGTAGTAATAATATTCAATTACTTTTCTCTCGTTAATGGCAATTTTCGTATAATGTACATCTGGACATACAATTATCAATGTTTTATAATATATGAAATTGTCTATTAGTAATATCAAAATAAGAGTTGTTCCAAATGGACATCACATTATATATAGTAATTATCAAAATTATAAGCATTTTTTCTATCCTTCTTTTTATTATCGCTTACCTATAAAACGGCCGGATCAATTTAAATAAAATTTACATTAGTTAAAAGGTAATGTTATAAGAAATAACTTACGGTGATTTAATTATAGAATTATATAACGCAGACGAAACTGTAAGGCACTGTTAGTCTTAAATATAATATAAATCATGAACGTTAAAATTTCATTCGATAAGAATTCTATATTATATAAATACCCGCAAGTAGCTTACAGAAGCATTAGTAATCATTATGATTCCAATGTCTTAATTAAAGTGTATTTGAATAAAGTTATTTGCAACGAATGTATTTGTAATTTACTCTTAATTATTTACAATCTTTCAAATTATATTTACGCAAAAATTGCATAAATTAATATAGGTTGTTTAAAAAAGTTTGGCAATGTCACACAATGCAAAATTTTGCGTCACTATGAATTATTATAATGAATGTATAATACAATATATTTAGTATTGTTGTCTGTTTATTTATACACTTTATGCAGCATTATTATTAAAATCGTATTACGATTATACTACTGACTTAAAAGGGAAAACATTATTCCTTTAGAGAGATCCCGTTGTGTGTGCTGGGGAAAAGGTTTAAGTTATGAAAATGTCATGTATTTCGGATTTTTTCACCTAAAAGAGGTCTAAAAATAGTCCGCGAAGGCACATCTATTAATCTCAATGGTGACTTACTACTTACTTACTTATAACAATTTTGATGGCCATCTTATGTAACGCAGACATTTGCACCTTTCCGCTAGTAAATTTATAATATATTGCTAATAAATATTAAAACAGTAATTGTTGTATAACGTACTGAAAACCTATACAACATTGTTTGTTTCTTATTTAAATATTGGTTATAATGCAGTTGCTGCGCTTTGCGCGAGCAAGGCCGCGTGAAAGAATTAGTTATCTATTAAACGACAAGTACAAGAGCCGATGTTAGTGAAATCAATATTACCTTGGTTAGATACCCTTGTTATCAATATAAAAGACGTGAATTTTATCTGTACTGCATCAGTTTATTGTCGACTTTGATCATCATAGTATAATTTACTACAGAAAATGTTATCAAAGGTACGAAAGTGATAATAAAATTTGTGTGTTTAAGCTTATAGAAGATATAGTAATTAACGTGTTTAAACAAGTATTTGTGGTAAATCTGTGAGGATACATTGCCAAAGAAATAAATCTTCGTTATACATGCACTGCAATACGTGTGAAAAATTTAACGAAACCAGTAGTTCTAAAGGGAAACTTTGGGATTAGTTATACTCGTAAATACAAATGACACATTTCGGAAGATTGAAGTTTCAGTTTGACAGCGTTTGATGGAAAGTTCAAAATATTACCAAACTCAGGACTTAAACTATGATTTAACAAAATATTTTCAGGTAATCTGTTTAACTGTCGTCGTAGCCATTGCTACATCTTATGAGCATGGTCATGCACCAGCGTACTCCTCACAACATATCTCGAGATACGATGGACCAGCTGAAGTTGTTCACGTAAAAAGCCATGACGCTCAAGGCCACGGTCACGGTTATGACACCGTAGACTATCACGTGAGTTTTAAAGATGCGTTTTAGCTTAAAAGAAAATATAAGGTGTATTCAACTTAAACAAGCTAAAAGTTTACTTAACTTCATTATTCATACCTGATGTTCTACTTTTAAATTCTAACTCAAGAAGAGGTGTATTTAAGTTTGACACGTCTCCTGTAGCGTCGTAGTGCTTAAGTAAATGGGTTATTTTAATACATTTTTTCATTAAAATCTGACGTGATCTAGATATCACTTAGCTTTAATTTATGAGATATATTTAGACGTTTGATGATTTATCGGCAAAATATTTATAATATTACTAGCAGACACCGCAAACGTCGTTTTGCCACATAAAAATAGGGTTTGACTGTAGAGAGGTGAACAGGGGGGGTTACATGTAATTTTATATGCTGAATCATAAAATAAATAAAAGCAATATATTGTGTTGTTAAATAATAAAAAAAATAAGGGTTAGACCACCCTTAATAATTTAGGGGAATGAAAAGTAAATATTGTCCGATTCTCAGACCTACTGAATATGTATACAAAGTTTCACGAAAATGGCGTATGGGAACGAACATTGTGACACTAGAATTTTATATATTAGACAAGAAGAGTTTATTTTTTCAGGCGTACCCGAAATATGCTTTCGACTACAAGGTAGAGGATCATCACACCGGTGATATCAAGTCCCAGCACGAAGTTCGCGATGGAGACGTTGTAAAGGGAGTCTACGCTTTACACCAACCTGATGGCTCAGAAAGAGTAGTGCACTACCATGGAGATAAACACACCGGGTACGTCAATTAAACTACATAGATGCATGAACGGATTTAAAGAAAAGCATAACACATAGCACCTATAGACGATTTATGTATTTTTCTATAATAAGTAGTAGTTAAAACGCTATTTAATTTAAGTTACGGCACCCTTCTCGAAAAATAGAAACTTGTAATTTTTGTAATAGATGTTTGCACCAAAATATGACATAAATCATTTACAATGCATAGAAACAACATTCTCTTACTCCTCACAAAATTCACTTAGTAATAAAACGTATTTTTCTTGCAGTTTCCACGCTGATGTCAAGTTTGGCACTCATCATGTTGTACCCAAACATCAAGACGGACACTACTAGAAATAAAACTATTTATTAGCTGTATTGAACCTGCTGTGATCATAAATTTTTATTTTTATACTTTTATTTATATTATGTTATTCTTCTTACACGCTCAAAATAAACTGTTGTATTTTACTATCGGTTTTATTTTTATCATGTTCTATTAGGAAATACGTAGTTATATCCTTTGTTACTATATATAGTATAAAATGTAGTCACAAGAAAGAATTGAATGATTCTTTACTAATGTTATGGATGAACATATTCTTTTAAGAGCATAATTTTAAATATCCAACCCAAAACTATCTTTTACGACATCGTTTTCCTTGTTAAATATAAATAAAAAATCTGGAGGGCGTGTAAAAAAAATGTGTAACTTTCATGATTTACTTACGTGTCCGATAATCTTGTTCATAGTTGTTAAAAATCTAATTTTCTCCATAAAAATTAAAGCTTAATTTTAAAAAAAGTTAAGATGATTTGTTAAATAAAATATCGTGTTAATAACAACAAGTTTTATTATTTTAAAATTAAATATTATCAGTACAGAGAACTATTAATTCTTGTTTAATAATGATGTTTATGAGGGATAATGTGGTGAGTTCCGAATTTCACGTCTGCATGGAAGCTGCAAAATACAGAAAACACAATATTATAGATATGATAAAATAACAAAGTCGTACGTAAGTTTGAGAAAAGAAAATATTAAACATTATTTTTCCGGTAGCTCGTAAAATTAAAAATCAGTAAGTCTTTAAAATGTCACTTGTGCTAGTCAATTTTGTTACAGATGATCAATAGTAGTTCTCACCCGGTGTGGTGGTCTCCATGGTAGTGTACCGTCCTCTCGGAACCGTCCGGCTGATGAAGAGAGTAGACACCCTTCACTACATCACCGTCGCGGTGTTCATGCTGCGACTTCATATCTCCTGTGTGGTGGTCCTCTACTTTGTAGTCAAACTCATATTTAGGATGAGTCTAAAATAGACAAAAGAAATATCTTAGAAATTAAAAGTAATTTTCACGAAAACATTTACAAAGAAATATAGGAGTTAGTTTTACATGATAGTCATGGTGCCCGTGATGTCCATGTACGATTTCAGGATGTCCATCGTGCTTAATGAAGTGTTGGGAGGAGTATGCATCTCCGTGACCGTGGCCATATTGGCCAGCGACTACGGCCAGAAGAGTTGTGAAACACAGGGTCTAGAAAAATACAAAACGTGTCTGTACAACTCCTTAAGCATGGGTTAATCTTTTTTTACAATATATTTAGATATATCGTTTTTAGGATGCCGATAAATATTCTGTTTTACCTTAAAATACATTTTTGTATGGTCTTGCTTTTTCCGAATCCAAGGGATAACTGATACATATAAAGCTAGAACATTTGTCTTTTATAATATGATCATACATTCTTTACGCCTATTTAACCAAGGTGATATGTGTACACTTTAAACGTTAGTTTTGTAACGTACAGTTTTCATTATTTCAAAAGCTTGACTAAATTATCACATTGGCCAGTATCAAAAATAATGATTTTAGGATTATTATTATTAAAAAAATTAAAGTAATAATAGATTAATATAACTAAAGTAGAGCAGCAGTAGTTTTAAATAAGATTTAAATTATTTAATTCATGATGAACGTTGACACATAATAAGGCTGACTGGTTGTGAGCGAAGTATGATGACCATAAATACATGGCATCGATTATTTTGTGATGCGCTAGCGATGTCTGTGAAGCATAAAAAAATTCATGTGCTTTTTGATAGTTAATTTTTTCCCTCCTGTTAGTACTAGTGAAGAATTTTAGTATAACATTCGTAGAAATAGCAAATATTAATCTCGTGGGCGAATCTGCGAAGAACTAATAAAAATAAATTAATAGATAACAAACACATGTATAAACATTTCTAAACAAAAGATCGTGTACATTTATTGAATTCTTAATTTTTTTAATAAGGAAAATAAAAAGACAAAATATATTATCTTAATAAAATTTTAAATAGATATATCTATGAACAATGATCATTCGAAATCTCATTATAAGATTTTCATCTCATATTATAATATATTAGTATTGTAATCTATTCAACAATATTAAAATTACTTTCGTAAGCAAATGTTTCTAAACATATTGCAGAAAATAATAGAGGGTGAAATCAGCGTTACCTTGATCATATCACATTGTCTATTTATATAAAAGACATGAAATTGATTATCATGTATCAGTTTCACTCTAACATTAAAGCGTAACAGTTTACGAAAACTTAAAAAAATGATCTCAAAGGTAATTTCACAAATATATTCGGAAGTAACTAAATCAGTGACTTATTTTATTAAAAATTTATAAAGGAGTTTCCGGAAATAGATTAAGTTAACTTTAAATTTTCAATTAAATTAAATATTTAACTTACGTAATACATATGCCCTTCTTATTGCCTTATTTTAGTGGGATCCTTAATTGATTAGGTTATTTTATAATATATAATACTAAAATTTTGAATTCGAATCTTTCACAGGTTCTGTGTTTCACAACTATACTGGCCGTAGTTGCCGTTCAATATGGTCACGGTCACGGGGATGCGTACTCCTCCCAACACTTCATTAAGCACGATGGACATCCTGAAATCGTACATGGACATCACGGGCACCATGACTATCATGTAAAACTAACTCCTATATTTCTTTGTAAATGTTTTCGTGAAAATTACTTTTAATTTCTGAGATATTTCTTTTCTCTATTATAGACCCATCCTAAATATGAGTTTGACTACAAAGTAGAGGACCACCACACAGGAGACATGAAGTCACAGCATGAACACCGCGACGGTGATGTAGTGAAGGGTGTCTACTCTCTTCATCAGCCGGATGGTTCCGAGAGGACCGTACATTACCACGGAGACCATCACACCGGGTGAGAACGTGTTCCATAATAAAAACACATTGAATATTAGATGTTAGTTACTAGAGAATTATACGCTCAATGTTAGTTACCGAGCTTTTGAAATAGCTGCACTTCGCTATATGTCATATCATCATATATATTACTGAAGAACTAATATAACATATTTTACAGATTCCACGCTGATGTTAAATTCGGAACTCATCACATCGTCCCTCATCATCATCATTATTAAGTTTATTTATACACGTTGATACTTGTTAAAATTGTTTATATGTTTAAGTGTGTAAAATGAAAAATAAATCGTATTTATAAAAAAGTTTTTGTTTTATACATTCATAAAAGAACTGACAAGAAAATCTTTAAAAGAGTAGAAAATATCTTAAATAATTATATAAAGCACTAGTAAAGTAATTTCTTAAACACACAAAAAGACATTGCATACGAAGAATGATTTAAGGTCCTGATATTGGCTGCACATTACTTTTTTAAACTTTCTATACATTTTCGGGAAAAATAGCTATCCCGCTTTGAATCTAAATGTGCAAAATATAGTTCTTATAATATAAACATACCTAATAAAAGATAGACACCATTAACTTTAATTTCACCTATCAGCCATTCCATGTGAAATCGACCGAGTATTGTGATCAATCAACTCCTTCCAAATATAATGTTTACTCATAAGCTTTTTATATCCTTTATTCGAGTCAAATTAATGGAAAAAAAACTTAAAAAAGGTAATGGACCAAATTTGGAAATTTTAATATTTTTACATTTATTTAAAGGAAATTTTATACACATCATAAAAACAAACTTGATTCAATTTAGAGAAGATAGAGGAAAAAAGTTATAAATCCTAACAAATATTTATACATTTTCAAAATAGAACTAATTATAAATTTAATACTTTGACTTATATAATATTATTGTTTCTTTATTGTTTACCTTTATCAATTCTTGAGAGGTTTTAAAATTTTCAAAGAGTTTTGGATTTCCTTTTCAAATATTTAAAAAGAATAGGAAAATAAAACGATACTATTTAACATAAAAAGAAAGTTTGGTATATCACAAATATACTTTTAAAACCACTTCTGTTTGTCTGATTGATACTCGTAGTTTACGCTGACATCAAAATTTCTTTACGGATATTTATAAATAGCATAATTAAAAAGGAGCATAAAGAGTTTTTACATAAATAAAATTGGCGTGCAGATTAATTACGTTTTATAAATTTATATATGCTACATATGGTTAGGTTGATTTATTCTAGCTACGCGGACGGATCGGTTCCACCGATTTTGATGGACTTTTCATAGGAAAATGGTAGATTATATCCGAAATAAATAATAAAAGTTACTTTTATTTAAAAAAGATTTAGTTTTCTGCCAAAACAATCAAGTTTTCTGAAATTACGAACTGATACTGATGACGATAGGTTTTACTGCTATGCATTTAAATTTGTAAGAAACTAATGCCTTAGATTTCTTCTTTCTCTAAAAGTATATCTTCTTTATATATATTTCAAATTAAATACGGCTCAAGATACCATAATTAGTAATTAAACAAATGTACTTCATCAAAATAAATTTATTAAAAAATAAAATAACACAACTATTACTGAATTTTCAGAAATTTCTACTGTTGTTTCTATCTGTTAATAACTTAATTATTTTTTATCATACTACAGTTATTAAACGTTGAAGGCTCTTTCGAAAGACCTCTGTATCACAATACAGCATATAATTTGAATTGATAAGGTAAACTCATTTGTAATTTAATATTTACATATATTATAATAATACGCCTTTTTATCTAGAACAATTAAGTAATTTTAGCATCTATCATTTTAATGGTCAACGTATATTTAGTCAAAGACTTTTAGTTATAATCCAACATTTATTCATTTATAAACAAAAAATATTATTACATAGTAACAAAATAAAAGATGAAGATAGTACCGTTCATTGTAAAACAAAAACAATCAGTAATGATGATGATGAGGGACGATATGATGAGTACCGAATTTCACGTCCGCGTGGAAACTGGAAAATTTAATTAAATTTTAATTTTCAGTGTAACAACTTCGTATTACATTAATATACGTTAGCCTACAATAATTCGCACATTCATAAATAAAACCAAATTTACATCGCCTCTCTTCAACTCTCAGGAGTCAAGAGTATAGCGATGTATAGATACATATATAACTTCTGTAGTTCAATCCAATAATATTTGCAGTTAATGTAATTAACTACCGTACTAATATTTTTTATATGCGATCAAATATGAAACACAAAACTTTAAACGCTCATGATATATCTAAACTGCACTCTTACCCGGTGTGATGATCTCCATGGTAGTGTACGGTCCTCTCAGAGCCGTCAGGTTGGTGCAGCGAGTAGACGCCCTTCACCACGTCTCCATCACGATGCTCATGCTGCGACTTCATGTCTCCTGTGTGGTGGTCCTCCACTTTGTAGTCGAATTCATATTTAGGATGAGTCTGTAATAAATAACGCATTGTCTCACAAATAGGTTTTGACAAAAATATTTGTGACAAATCATAAAGATTTTGATTTTACATGATAGTCATGGTGCCCGTGATGTCCATGCACAACTTCAGGATGTCCATCGTGCTTAATGAAGTGTTGGGAAGAATACGCATCCCCATGACCGTGACCATATTGAGCGGCGACCACGGCCAGAAGGATTGTGAAGCAAAGAATCTATAAAAAATGTTTAAAAAATATTATTTTTCATTAATTAATGTTATATGTACGTATAGAAATAAGCTATAATATACCTTTGAATACATTTTTATACTTTTAGTAAATGTTTTAGACAATGTGTTATGGTTAACTGATACATAAGTCGCCAATGCATGTCTTTTATATGAATAGACAATGCAATATAATCAAGGTAAAATTGATTTCACTCTTAATATTTAGGTATAAACAACAGTGGAACGAGTGTACAAATTTTTAGATACAGAAAATTTTATTCGAAACAACATAATTGGTCTTACGTGGTGCAACTCTACGTGATTGAACATTATGTATTAATTTATTTAATGTACTTTTTTTCATGTGTAAAAAATATACTAACAGTTATCTTTAACTAACAAGCTTTACTTTAAGTGCTTTTTATTAATTACAAACTATTAATAAATTTTTTGGAAATTAATTTCAATTTCACTTTAACTGCTGTATCGAAATCTTTGTATCTACTTAGTTTAGATAACAGTTACTATATATTTGATGATAGAGCCAGCAATTTTAATATTTATATGTTTGCTTTTAAATTCACAAAATGAGAATTCTATCCCACATAGATCAACATAGGACAGAGAATACTTAAGATACGTTGCATAGTACAGTTACCAATTACCTATTCATTTAAATTTCAAGTATTCCAATTTAGATTTCGTTTCTAATATACATAATTATATGTCTATATTGATGTAATTATGTATATTAAATAGCTAAATCCCCGGTGCCATTGACCGTAGGAAAAGATGTTTCTTCTTTGAAATTAACGAACGACGGATACTTTTTGGTAATAAAAATATTTCATTTTATTTTACCATAGAATTAAATAATATGTTGGAGGACGTCAAGAGGATGTTGAATCAGCTTTAAATAATAAGAACAACATTTTGCAAATGGTGATAACTTAATTCTTCAATATTTAGTGCGACTAATTTTCACAGGCGCTGAGTGAGAACCTTCTAATTTATTTTTATATACCCACGATATTAAATTTATTATTTCATGTACATGACATGCTCATTACTTTTTTAAATTCTATTCATTTCTTCGTTTTGAAATATTTTGTCTTTATAGAAGCTTTAATGAAATTTAAAATAATAGTATAATTCGTGGATTCTACTGAATGTAACGTAAGCAAAAAATATTTCATGTTTAGTTTCATTTTGAATTTACTTTTCAGAATCATGTTTTCAACTTTACGCATAGGTTAAGAGCATAAGTCACAATCTGCCAATAAAAATAAAATAAGATTTTTATTTTATTTTGTTACGTGGTTTAAGCACAGTATTATATTTATAATTACAATTAATGATATAAATATTATGAAATAGAATTAAATAAAATAATATTTAATTGAGAAGTAAAATTAGAATCAAATAAATTCTTATAGATATCATTTTGTTATAAATAGCATGTCGTAAGATAAATAATTATTTACTAACGTAATAATGAATAAAATATGTATACAGCAATTATTATTATAAGTGAAATCGACTTTGTCTTGCCAACTTCTCCTTGACGTTTAACTATAAAAGTTTGTTAATTAATCTAATATGTATCAGTCAACATTCTAACTTGAATACATTTCATCGTTAACTTGGAAAATCTGTCAAAATGTATTTTAAGGTACTGAAAGCTTTACGTCATTAAAAAAAGCTTTTTCTACCTGCAAGATTTAATTTTACAGGTTGAAAGCTTGCATTAAAAAATCTTAGTTTAACTTTCTTAAATTCCAAAACAAGCTTCGAATTCTCTATGAAAATACGCTTTGATATTATGTTGATTTCATTAGAATTGTATTGTATTGTAGAAATCTAATTTTAAAACTATGCATCTTTTTGTAGATATTGTGCTTTACTACCATGATCGCAGCCGCTGTTGCCCAATATGGACATGGTCACAGCCACGGGTATTCTTCCCAACACTTCTACAAGCACGATGGACACCCAGAGGTCGTCCACGGGGCGCATGGTCACCATGATTATCACGTATGACTATAATTTCTATAAGTTGTGAAATAAGTTAATTTGTGTAGACAATGTTTAATATTTTTTATACCTGATAGTCGGCTGTTCGACCGTTATTAAACTGGCTCGGAAAAACTAATGCTGTAAGGGACTATCATTTCATAACAGTTTACATTAAGCATTGAAAATATTTGCTTAGTATTTTAATGTTGACTTGTATCTACCAATTTATGTGTAAAATGACAATAACTTTTGCAGACTCATCCGAAATATGAGTTCGAGTATAAAGTAGAAGACCATCATACTGGTGATATAAAATCCCAGCATGAAAGCCGTGATGGTGACGTTGTGAAGGGTTACTACTCTCTGCACCAACCTGATGGCTCTGAAAGGAGCGTACACTACCACGGAGACCATCACACCGGGTAAATATAACAATTTGCCATCAGTATGATTTAAATAAATCACAATAACTTCACAGAATTATAAAATACCTCACTATAAAACTTATAAACATTAAGAAAATTGGTCGACATGTTTTGTTTTAAACAAGTTTTAATTTTGCTTTCCATCTTTTCAGGTTCCACGCAGATGTTAAATTCGACACTCACCATCCCTACCACTACCATCATTAAGGGCTTTTTGCAGAATAACTTTATTATAACCAAAATTGGTTTATTCAGTGTGATATTACTGTTATAAAAATTATATTTCTATTAAAAATACATTATTTAAAAAACTTCGTTCTTTTTATCAAACTTTATATTCAAAGTAAAGAGTTGAGAAAATATATATACAAATATATGTATTTATAAAAACAAGACAGCAAGAATGATATTTATGTGTGATAGATATGTCTATTTTTACATTTCCTTGTCAAATTGTTGCCCAAGATTGAAAAGAGAAATCTGAATGTTTTGTATTCAAAGTATAACACTAAAACCATAAACAGCAATAAAGGGCGTGAGAATGGTCATCAATACTCAGTGATTAAGAAGAAAGTGTGTACGGAATATATTTTGTTGCTTTTGCAATCACTAAATAATGTGAAATATCTAATCAATTTGTCCTTTAAACAATTCATAATTGACATGGTTTTATGAAGTCTTTCCAATACTTGTTCAATCTCCTATCACAATAGGCTGGAGTTATTTAAATGAATATAACAAATTTTATGTCCTGGTTAGCAGACAATTATAAAGTATACTTGATGGCAGATAAATAAAAGAATTAAATAATTAAGGATGTGTCGTTACCTTAATTATTTCTTTGGTGGTATGTCGAACTTTAATGTAATTATATAAATTGCATATACAAAATTGTATATATTATTTTCAAATTTGTTCAATAGTCGAAGCTCTTTAAAAGACTTAGAAATTAAAAATTTAAAAAAAAACAATACAATACAATTTATTAAATTCAACATTTACCAGGCATTGACAGTATGACACATTTGTTTAGCGTAAGGCGTTCTTTTTTTGAATATCATACCCAATGAAGTTATTAGAAATACGTAGCGTTTCTTTTATGACATACTATATTTCAATACTGAACTCGTTTGTATAATATATATATATATATGTATATGGACCATTCCATGTCAAATCGACAAATTTTTTACCTGACCCCCTTTGATTTCGCTGAAAATTTTCTATCTTTTTCTAGCCCCCGAAAGCTATTTTTCAGAATTTTTTCAAATTTTTTTTCCCGACTCAAAAAAAGTTATGAATTTTTGAAAAAAA
>JAOSYY010000010.1:11977874-11990360 GCA_025727935.1 Hebomoia glaucippe
TCGCGGACTTCCTGTTGTTGCTTGTCGTCACCGGTGTGGGGGTCGGCTACGGCGTAAGAGAACTCGTACTTGGGGTATGCCTGGAATGTAGAAAAAACGTTTAATATTTTAGTAGATCGATAAGCAGATTTAATATACCAGTATTAAAGAGTCAGAGCAAAATCTTACAATTTCTTCGGGTTGAGCAAGTACTTTAGCGACGGGAGCGGCGTAATGTACTGGGGCAGCGTGGTAGGCGACTGAGGCGGGAGCGGAGTGGTAGATGGGAGCGGGGGCTGCGGAGTACACGGGTGCAGCCTGGTAAGCAACTGGAGCGGCTACGGCGAGCTTTGCGACGGGAGCGGCCAGCGCCAGTCTAGGCTGGTCGTGACGGACGATGCTCTGCGAGGAAACGGCAGCAGCGGAGGAGTAGTGCACAGCGGCTGGCACAAGACCAGCTGACGATACGGCCACGAAGGCGCACAGAGCTACTACCTAAAATATGATAATAATATAGATTAAAATATAATAAGAAAGGCAAGGCTCAAAGATTACGAAGCTTACGGTACATTATTTCGTATTATATATTACTAAATCTTTGATTAAACTGAAAATTTCAGATTTAAATGTCTTGCTTAATAACTTACTTTAGAGATCATGTTTATTAATGTAGAGTATTCAAGTGATGAATGATGCTTAAAACATGTATAGCATTGATCTTATATACAAAAGTTCAATTGAGATAACAGTAGTGGAAGTTGTCCAACAAGATTAATATTGACCTTGCTCTAGGTCATTATGGGTTCGGAAACTGGTACATTCACTAGGTTAATAGAAGAAAAATTACAACATCACTCTTAATAAGACTATATTATAGGTTTTAATGTGTCTATATAACTAGTGAAGGGCTAAAATCGGATTTTTATAAAGATGACTTGTTCCATAGACGCATTTTAACCCTCTAATGTTTAAAAATACTTTTCTTTTCAACAGTTCGTAAAAGACAAATCTCACGTTAAAATGAGTAGCTAAGATTACAGTGACATTATTGAGTATGTGAATAATTTACTACATAATGAAACTATATACGTAACATTACGTAAATATGACATTTTAAGAGGAATCTACGTATTAATTATTATTACCGGATGAATCGCAATATGGCCGCTATGTCATCAAGATTTTTCGCGTATTAGCAAATCATATAAATAAAACTATTATTAAGTTGTGTAATATAGTTTATTTTAAGATACTTACACAAATATATTACAAATACTTACACAGAAAAATTAATCTTTATGACCGACTATTTTATTTTAATTTTATTTTAACTTAGCGTTTTCAAAATTTCAATTTGTAAATACCGGAATACAATTTTTTCTTTTACGCTAATATTGTTTAATAAATAATATAATAAGCTCTCAGTCACCTTTTTTAATTAAATATTTAAAAATAAATAAAATTGCAGCCTCAACCTCTTTTATAATGAATATATTTATATTTTACGTTTATAACCAATGAAAGTACTTAAAACCATTAAATTTGCTCTTTATAATTTAGGTCATACAGCATAAATCATTCACATTTCATTCATGCTTAATACCTTTGAGAATGTCGACGAAAGTGGCACCGATTAGCTGCTCGATGTGCCTCGAGGCAAGGTCTTGGAATTGATAACGAATAGGATTTTAAGTCAGTATAAAACCAGCCACCATAAATGAAAAAAATCATTCTGCAAACTAAACAGAAACAATCAACATGTTCTCTAAAGTAGGTCTTTTATTAAATGATATATCAATAAGACTTATTATGAAATCTTGAATATTTTTGTTCGCACTTTATAGATTATCTTTAAAATTATATATATACTTTAGTTAATGTTTATAATTTCAGGTGGTAGCTCTGTGCGCCTTCGTAGCAGTGTCGTCAGCTGGTCTGGTGCCAGCCGCCGTACACTACTCGTCTGCCGCAGCCGTTTCCTCGCAGAACATCGTCCGTCACGACCAGCCTAGACTAGCGCTGGCTGCTCCAGTAGCCTACCAAGCTGCACCCATCTACTCCGCTGCCCCGGCTCCAGTCTACCACGCTGCCCCCGCACCAGTTGCCTACCACGCTGCTCCAGTTCACTACGCCGCTCCCGTCGCTAAAGTCCTCGCTCAACCTGAAGAAATTGTAAGATACTCTCTTCAATACCGGCATATTAATTATGCCTATTGTTCTATGTATTAAATATTTTCTCTACATTTCAGGCATACCCCAAGTACGAATTCTCCTACGCTGTAGCCGACCCCCAAACCGGTGACGACAAACAGCAACAAGAAATCCGTGACGGCGATGTCGTCAAGGGCTCTTACTCCTTCCACGAAGCTGATGGCTCAATCAGAACTGTAGAGTACTCCGCTGACGACCACAACGGTTTCAACGCAGTCGTCCACAACACCGCTCCCACCGCCGCCCCCGCCCTCATCAAGGCCGCGCCTGTTCTCCTGAAGGCGCCAGTGTACGCCGCCGCGCCAGCTCATCAATACTACCACTAAATTTTTGAGACATAACTTACCAAACGAAATGATAGTTACTAGTTATTTATTTGTTAGGAAATAAATCTATGACAGCAAAAAGGTTTTTTTTTTTGTTTTATTATAGAAACGTTTACATAATAATTGTCTGTTTTGTTCTTTGATAGTTAACATGTACTTTAATACTGAGTGAGTACAATTAATATACAACCAGGAACCAAAAACAGCTTTACATTTCCATAATATAAACTTCATAAAATTAATTAATGAACTCTATGAGCTATTTTAAAATTGATATTAATTTTATTTCCATTTACAATAATATACAACTAAAAATGAGAACTGTCTCAATTATTACACATAATAATATTTAATAAACATACAGAAAAGAATAGTTATACATATACAATAAGACAATTGTTTATAAATATTTCGAGCATTGTATAATTTTAGCACAAAATTAGTTAATAAATCATTATTACTTTTGTTAGGAAAATATCAATTGCAGCTGCTTGCATATTTCCTATTGCTTCTTGTTGTAAATTAATATTCTTTAAAATACGTTCATTGATACCATTTTATAGTTCTAATTAAATTTTATTGCTTGGTTTACATAAATTTAAACAAATACATAGAGCCCATAAATAATTCAAATAATTACATATAGTCTTAATAATGGCCTCGTGCCTTGAAGACTGACGTGTCCTTAAGGGATGGGGCAATAGTAGGGGCGGTATTGTGAACGACTGCATTGAAACCATTGTGGTCATCAGCGGAGTATTCCACGGTCCTGATGGACCCGTCAGCTTCGTGAAACGAGTAAGACCCCTTCACGACATCACCATCGCGAACTTCCTGATGCTGCTTATTATCACCCGTGAAACCGTCAGCTACCGAATATGTATACTGATATTTAGGGTATGCCTGAAAGTTATAAACAAAAAACTAAGGGCCAATATTTAATAACTCCGTTAGTGTTAAGCCTTTTCATAACTTATAATAGTTACATTTATTTCTATTACTCATGATATTGCTCTTAAGATTTTAAGCTATGGACTTTTGTTACATGATCACTATTCACAAAAATTTCTAGCTAGATGTTAAAGCGTAACGCCCTTATTACTTACTGGTTTCACTGGAAAAGATTCGTAATGGGAAATACGAGAATTATGATGTACAATGCTTTGAGAAGAGACTGCTGCAGAGGCCGTTGATAGTACAACGGCCATAGAGATCACTACAATCTGTAATTTTAAAATCACCTGATATATTTTGAATATATTATTTTAAACGGCGATTTTCGTATCAATGTTATAAAGAATAAGACCTGAATGAAAAATGTTTAATTCAATAATGTGTGTTTAATATGGAGATGTTTAATTAGAAAGAATAAGTGATAGTAACTTACTTGAACAAACATAATGGTGTTAAAGTAACAATGAGAAACGTAAGCGACGATTGCCAATTTTATAGTTCCTTTTATATATCCGTAAAAGTAGGGGTTATCTATGGTCTATAGAAATCATCTTTGACTATCTCCTTTACTTTAGTTGACCAACTTTCAGCGTAACTAATTTGGCACAGATTTAATTTTGCAACAAAGATCCTGAGGGTACAAGTTGAAAAACAAAACAAAAATATTTGTTTGAACAGGACACTGAAGTCAAAATATAGGTCCTACCGTATAGTATGAGACACTTATTTTCACTTAAACTCATATAAAGCATAAACATTAAATTCTATTCTTTTAATTATCAATGACTTCAATAATTTCGCAAGGACAGTATTTAGTACACAGATAAGTTTAAGTTATATGGGCATATATTAATTTCGTATTTTCACCTGTGTTTCGAAGTAATTGAAGGCTAACAAGTAGACGTCTCAACTTATGATAATTAAGTGGAAATTAATTCCCATGGAAACCTGCAATTAAAAAGGGCTTGCTAGTCTACACGTAAAAAATATTTAAAGATGCATAATTGGCCTAGTTTAGTTAATTATTTGTGTAACACAACTTGCTTAGGGAAACCAAAACAAAAATATTAAAAACTCGTACTCAAATAAAACCATAGTTGTATTCCTTCCTTCCTTCACTATAAATTAAAGCAACCTTTTGAAAATTTTAACATTTATTTGAAAATGATTTTCCCGTATGTTTAATTTTAAAATAATTCTTATTTAGTTTTTACTGTATTACTGTTTTTTACTGCAGTGCTTGACAGCAATGTCATTGTTTTATAAATTCATATTTATGTCTATCTACCTAGTCTAATTCTTTTGTTTTTACGAAGATTATTGGCATAAAATTTTTGGATGTGATCTCAAAAAGCATTTATGAAAGTAACGATTTGTTACAATAGGTTACAATGATCGTTCATGAGATAACATCGTAAAATATTGAATCCGTGTTATTCTCTATACAATCGAATAGAAAAGTAAAGATAAAAATTTTAGTAAATTTATATAATAGCTTTTAGAAAAGTATAAAATACTTGCTGTTGCTGATCTCATCAGCAGTTTGCTCTTTCTTCTGTGTACAACAGTACATCTCTTCAAGCAAAGCAGAATGTATTTCACGGTATGTATTTACTCAATGTTTTACAACTATAATCATGAAATATTAAGGAAAAATGTCGAATTTTATATAGAATTATATTTTTAACAAAAGTTAAATGTCACACGTAATACAAAATAAGGTAAGTGCAATTTTTGTATGGACTTTATCAAAAAGCACGTATTTTGACATACATTTTCCACGTAAAATAAAACTAAGGATTAGTTTTATAGTAATAGTTTATGATGTCAGGTTAAATATTTCAATAATTCATCTCTTAGATAGACTTGTTTTATATTTTTTTGTCAGATATTTACCGACAAAAAAGCTGTAAAACTTTAAAAAATTGCCATTAGTTTAATCTTTTTCACAGATCCCGTACTTCGTAAGCTTTATAAGCATCATTTCAGCAATAGTGATAGATCATTCACAAGATTATTATAAAGAAGCTCACCGGGTAAAAGGTGACAATGGTTGGCAAACAGTTCGCACTTATCACCCCCCAAGATCACAACAGATATACAAATATGATACATATGTAAGTATTTTTTTAAATCACTGTAATATTTGTCTTTATTCAATGTTCCATACTGCTATGGATTTTAATTTCATTTGAAGTCTATATTATATTTTAATTCATAAAAATATACTAGGTACAAAGAACAAGAAATTTAGTAGATCTACGAGTAACTTACAAATATATTTTATGATAGTTAATTTGTTCTAAATTTTAATAACATGTTTTCTATTAAGGCGTATCCAAAATACGAATTTGAATACGCTGTATCAGATAAGAAGACTGGTGATCACAAACATCATCATGAAGAGCGCGATGGTCACCGCGTACGTGGTGAATACGGTCTAGTGGAAGCAGATGGTTCATTGAGGGAAGTTCATTACGACGCCGATGACTATAACGGGTACTTCTTTGAATACATTTCATATAAGCAAGTTCTTACATTGAAAATTGGAAAAAGGCTCCACCATATTAATAGCGTTTATAATTAATTTTAGAAAACTTTATGTATGTTCTCTTTTTTAAAAATATTAACAATTAATCATTTTACAGATTTAATGCAGTAGTTAGCAAAAGTGTTCTCAATCACGGAGATAATGCTTATTCTATTCATGGACATACGCGGCAATTTCTACCAATAGGAAATGGTATTAAAATAAACCATTTCTTTCCAAATAATATCCAAGAAGTCCAAAATTCTATGCAGCAAGAAAGTGCAACGTTGGAAAACAAGGCAGTCAATGAAGATGCACCAATTTCTAAGGAGGAAATAAATGTAGTTCAAATAATAGATGAGCCCCCGAAGCTTCTTTCTAGTGATTCGGTTGTAGAGAAACAAACACCGAAAGCCCTGGAATCTTCAATAGTGAAAATGGAAACCATTGAAGGACCATTCTTTAATGTTTTTCCGACTTTATCAAACATTAACGAGGAAGTTAAACCTGTCGATAATTTGCAAATACCTATCGTGGAAAAGGCTCAAGAGCATGTGAGCGAACCTATCATAGATCCTATTTCAGAATCACCTAAAGCCCATGATATCCAACAAGATTCCGCTGTGGCGTCATCGTATTCTCATTCTAAAGTTTATTATGTAGGTTTTTAACTAATTTAATTACTTGAAATTTAATTAAAAATTAAAGCCATTTAAAATATTGTTATGTAATTGTTGCTGTTAATAAAATTTTGTATTAAACACCACCTTTCATTGATAGCTTAACTTGCTATACTAACATTTCAGTCGTTTGACTCAGAACAGTTATATTAAAATAAATTATAACAGTTATTGCAGAATGCAGTAGATGGCGTTGTAATAAATATCAATAATACTAAAATATCTACGCCTTTTGGTTGAATAATATTAGATATTTAATTTATCTTTATAGTGATAATTATTTTTTGCCATCATATGATTAACGTATTTTTATAATAAAATATACAGGGTGTTTGGGAACGTTCCCAAAAACGAAGACAGATGATAGTACTAATGATACCTTTGATGATGGAACGGAAAAAAATCGACCTTGAATAAAAAAAAAAATTAAATGTTTTATTAGCTTTAATTACACTCCATCATGTTAGTACAGCTAAATTAAACAATAGTTTCATACATAAAAAAATTACTTTATTACAAAAAAAACCAGCAATGAAGCATGATAATAAAAACACTAGACTAACATAATGGAGCGAAATAATGCTAATAAAACATTTTAAACATATGTTTTTTTTACTCAGAATCGATGTTTTTTCTGTACTATCATCAAAGGTGTCATGTGTACTATCATCCGTCTTCGTTTTTGGCAGCGGTTCTGTAACACCCGTTATACCATCGTTTGAGCTTTCGTTAAAACATAATATAAGTTTTAATTGATCTTAAGCCGAAAATTTATTTTTGGGGCAATCTAACCATCGTGATTATTTTTCGATCTTGTTGGCGACAATATAATTGTTACATAAGTTTGTCTATATCACATTACGGAGTGGACCGTTCAGACTATGTTACGCGCAGAAGTTACAATTATTTTGTAACGATACCCACTTATGATTTCGACAAACGCTGTAAAATGTGTTTCTTAAAACTTATAATTTCGACCTTGTTAACCATGAATGTTGTAATTTATATATTTTCATCTGTTCTTAATTAAAGGAAATGCCTACTTACCGTAACAAAACACAGTAAATATTCGCGAGTAATTAGTGTTTTACAAAATCTACGTTTTGGAACCTATTTAGGTTTTATGTTGTATTTTTTGTGCTATGGTTTGATGAGATTCAGATTATGATACACTCATACGAAATTAGTTAAACCTTACATTGAAAGCGTGATCAAAACTTATGGTTTCTATTAAGTAAACAAAGGCTTGGTTTATAGTTATATAAGCCTAATATGTCTCTTGTGTCTCCCACTTTAATCAAATAATTAATCATTGGATACAATACATAGCATTTATAGGTTCCTATAAGTTTTTTTCAACCTAAAAAATGCTAAATTAACGATGATATAACAGCCTCATTGTATTTGAGCGGTACAAAATTATCTTTTTAAGAGATCTACTGATATCATACACGAACGACTTCACAACTTAAGACGCCAAGTAATATAACAATTTTAACTGGACACTGCTAAGGTCGCTTTGTTTCCTTATTATGTCAATCGTTTTCGATGAAACGTTCGTTCCAATTTTTGTCTAATAAAATCCAAAAAGCTTATATACTTTTAATTCAGGCATCAGTTACAATCAAGTGCGCTTCAGGTGCGTCAATATCTGTCATTAAAAAAAAAAAAAACAAAATATTCTACATAGAAGACAGATCGCTTACACGATAGTATTATCTACTCCTATTAACAAATATGACACTTCTTTAAATACTGAATAACACTAAGTCATACATATACTGAAACAGAGACATTTCAAACACAAAACATGCAAGCTGATAGCACCTTCTCCTTAAAACCACTAAAAGTCCCAGCTTATATCATCAATGTAACCATTACTAACAGAAAAGATAGTAATTTTGAAAACCGTTTCCGTATCATAATTACTTTCGAACAGCTAATATTTGTACCCCATATATGGAAGCTTTAATTCTACTGTTTTCTTTAACTGGAATTACTTTGTGAATGCATCGGAGTTGTAACGATATTGTCGATGAAGTTGCTCAACATCCTTTTACAATCTACAATATCATATAACGGTTGTTATCTCAATCGTGTGTATCTAAAACAGTTTAATTACATTTCGACCCTGAAGTACCGTTTAAAATTAGTTATTTACATAGTGTAATAAATTTTAAATAACATAATAATATTAGATTTTTTAATTAAGTAATTTTTATGAAAATGTTTTAAGTTATAAACCTATCTGCTATTTGAACGTGAGGCAATTGTTAATCTATTCATATTTATAATTGTTAAATATTTCTCCTAATATTGCCAGGTAGCATTTACTAAACTCGAATGTTACCTACTTAGTGCTAAGTTATACAGTATTTTTTCATAACAACCGCATTGAGCAATTCTTGAAAATTTTATTGCAGTTTTACTCATATCATATTTAATTAAATAATATTAGTAAATTTTGTAATCTAGCTGAAAACCTATACCTCTATAATACATTAAAAATGTAAAAATTTAGACGTTTGAATGTTAATACTAAATAAGTATAAAACGGTAGGATGGATCTGAATGAAATTTGATACACAGGCAATTTTGTAAATAAATATTTTAAAACTGTAAACCTAAATACCTACTAAAACGCGTTTTAATGAGTAACGGAAAGTGCATTATATTTTAACAAAAGAAATTAAATAACTGCCTTAAACGCGAACAAGGCCGCGAGAAATAGCTAAAAGAAAGCACATAAGACTTAAAAAATAAATATAACAATAGATACATTTGTTTAAAAAAGCTATTTCCATATAACTTAGTGCCCATATCACATGTTGCAACTCAGTGTAGTAGTGTGATTGGCAATGCAATTACTTTGATCGGATCGGATATCATCAGGAATAGACGCCCCACCACGACTCCACTTATATTTTGTTTGTTATATAAAAAGAGTGCAAATCAAAGCGATACCAGTCGACAACTAGAAGCATTAGTAACAAACAAAATGTTCACCAAAGTAAGAATACCTTTTAAACGTAGATTTTACTATGGTGTATTCACAATTTGAATAGATCTGAATAAATAAGCCTTTTCAAAAGGGGCATGGTAAAATGAACCTTGGTATTCGGTCTAAATTAAAACGATATTTCTAATTATAATTTAGTATTAACTCTTAGATTTCTTATTTAATATATGTATCTACAGATCGCAGTTCTATGTGCGGTCGTGGCGGTGTCGAGCGCTGGACTTCTTCATCACGCGCCAGCTGTCTCATCCCAAAACATCATCCGTCACGACAACGTTCACGAGACTCCAGTCCACTATGAGGCACCTGTTCATGCCATTCCTTCATACCACTCGGCTCCCGCAGTACATGCTTCATCTGTGGTACACGCTGCTCCAGCAATTCATGCTGCACCTGTACACGCCGTACCAGCATACCACGCAGCACCTGTTCACGCCGCTCCAGCTCATTTAGAAGATCACTACGTTGATGAATATGTAAGATACAATTATATCATCTGAGTAAGACTGTTTAATTTTATTTAAAGTTTTCTCGGATATAAAAAATTTGAGCAATAGTAACAATTTTATGATATAACAAATTAACACTTTTATTGGTTTTAATGAAGCCAGTACGCAACTCTGCAATGTATGTACAGTTCTCGTTTTAATTAGCATTTATTTATTTAAAGAATATGTATAATTAAACTAAATGCCACGTTTTCAGGCTCACCCCAAATATGGTTACTCGTACTCCGTGGAGGACCCTCACACTGGTGACCACAAATCCCAGCACGAAAGCCGCGACGGAGATGTCGTAAAAGGAGAGTACTCCCTCCTTCAACCTGATGGTTCCTTCCGTAAGGTCACCTACACAGCGGACCATCATAATGGGTAAGATATAAGCTATTGCATTGATAGATACATAGTAGTTTGATAGATATATAGTAAGATATAAGCTATTGCACCTGATAATTACCAGCGAATGATCAAATTCTAGATTAATTTCAAATTTGAAATAGAAAATAATCCGATCGAAAGACTTCCGTGCAGTTGCATGAAAAATTATTACGGTGGTAAAATTATTAAGCTTTTCTCGAGAGTGGAAGAATTTAGATCAATATCTTCAACACATTATATAGATGCAGCAAGGTGCCAGTTATGTTCTAATTATATATTATGAATATATGAGGACGTCTTAATACTATGTAATTTTACATTATTTTAAAAAAGCGTAATGATCTTTATAAATATTTTACAATATGTTTAGTAATACCATATTAATATTCAATGTACTTTTTACAACTTTTTAAAATTTAGTGGTATTTTTATCAACTCTTGATATTTATTAGATACAATCGTATATAATGAATATTTAGATCGCTTGAATGGTTAAGAGGCTTGTAATAACGAAAGTAGGACTAAGACCAGGCGTATTATTAACTGTTGGATCTGGTAGATGTCCACAACGGCCCACTTCGAAGTATTGCTTAACTATGGAGATCATTGCGAATATCGAGACTAATTTCAACACCACAGCAAATTCCGTGATATTCTTTATTCACTGGACATACACAGTACTTAATACCAATTATCTTTCACCAAAACGATTTTCAATATAGAAAGTATACAGTTAGGGTTAGGACAGGTAATTCTAATACTATATTGTGAGCAAAACGACAGATTAACTTTATATATTATATTACGTACTGGGTATACCTGTTGTTTTTTCTCAAAATATTTCAAACAGATATTTATTAATGTCGCTTCATGACTATATGCAAATTTCGAAAGGAGGATCTACGCTACACCATGTAACGCAACAGAGTATATTAAATATTGTTTTGTCAACAGATTCAACGCTGTCGTCCACAACTCGCCTCCAGTAATCCATCATCATTAGAAACATGAACTCTATCTGTGATATTAGATTAGGAAACATTAGTAGTCTAAATATTCGAATATGCATCTACTTCTTCTTAAAAAATACAATATTTGTTATACCTAAAAATTACTCTAACCTATACCTAACTTCCAAAACTTTGTACAAATTAGAATAGATTAATACCCTAACATTTTACTACTGTCATCTCTCCTATTCACGAACCAAGATACTGTACATTATTTTTGTGATTTTATGATATTGTAATTATTATAAATAAATATTTTTAAATTAGTTTGATATTACGTTTTACTAAATATTTTGAAAAAGTCATGCTACAATTTCTGCCTAGATCATCTTATATGCTTCAAGGTCTTCAAACAAAATTGTACATTCAATAAATGATTTTTTTACGACAACCTAACGACAAATAGGTCAAAAATGGCTCACAAGTTATAATTAATGTATTTAATATTTTATTAGTTATAAGTGAAGACGACAACAGCGTGTTAAGAAGATATTTTGTAGACAACTTTCGGTCTACGAACTGAATCTTAAATAGATGTCCCGTCTTACAATATCTATTGAATCTATTTATAAACGATTATTATTCTAAGTGGGTCCATGATAGGCTATATCTTGCCTTGTGAAAATTTAACTATATGTTTTGTTTTGGTATATAATTATATCGTAAACTTATATGTAACATTATGTAATGTGTTCACGAGTAACGTTTCGATTTATAATACTGTAGTCCTTATTGAATTCTTTGATTTATAGCTTTTCACCAATACATTAATACTTACACGGTAATATTTATAAATACCACAACAGATCGTTTATTATTCTGACTTAATATATTAATCATCCAAAGAGATTTCAATACAATACCTTATTACACCGTTTTCAATTAAAAATAATATATTT
>JAOSYY010000010.1:11995352-12009178 GCA_025727935.1 Hebomoia glaucippe
TATATATGTTAACCGAATAGTTTCGAATAGTACGTTACATAATAGTCGTGCGCCGATTTAATAACGCGGATATTCTTCTCTATTTTTTAAAAGCATTGTAATGGATAAGCGTAAATGTAACAATTTAAGATAATGGAAATCCATTCACATACATATGACATGACATATATAAGTGCCAACATAACTTTAAGTAATCAGTATCGAAGACATGAAGCCTGCATTATCGCGAAATAAATGGGATGAATTTGTAAAGGTCAATGATAACAAATTATACATCAACGTTAATCCCATGGTTTACATCATTTTCAATTTTTGTATGCAACACATTCTTGCACAGATACTTTCAGAGACGAAATTACTGATTTTGAGTGTACTGCAAAAAAAGGGGGTTTATGGAAGAAAGGATGATATTGCGTCGTTCGATAGGTTTGCAAACGTTAGTTGACTTCTTGAAGGTATAAATTATTAGTTCCGTCAGCGTCACGTATCACCATTCATAGAAGAAAAGGTCGTGAAGTTTTGTGCATGTTTCATCGTTAGTCTATTAATTTATGAATACCCGAAATTAGAATGTCAACAGAATTTCATTATATAATGACAAAAAACAATATAGCTACTGCCTTAAGCTTTGCAATGCGTCTATTTTTATCTTGGAGGTGCGTATGGGTGATAGGAATCACTTATTCATTTCCTTCCTATTCTATAAAGAAGAAGGTAAAGATCAACACAAAGACAAGTAATATCGAAGGCGCAAGCTTAGAAAATAATAGAATCCTCGTTTTTGTAGTTAAAAGGAAACTACTGTAAAATCAGGTTTCAATAAGGTCAGACAAAATTCTAAACAATTTTGTCTACAAATATGAATCAATAACGAATATCAGTGGTAATGACATTGAATTTATTTTCAATGTAACTTTTTGCGTGTTTTGCGGTTATTTGAATCGCGTTTGAATATGCGTAAACGATATAACTACAACATAATTAAACTATCAGCGCCTGTCGTGACGAATTATATAATAAACAATTTGTTATTTAATAACTATATATTTTTTAAACTTGCACAGAACTCTGGATTAATAACTGTTGAATGCTGTCAAGATTTACAGATACTTCTATGTATACAACTAGAAACGATGACTTGTGTCTTATCTATGTTTATATATAAGTCAAATTCGAAATAGTGTAATTTTTTAAAACATTTTTCCTTTGATTTTTTCTTCTAAGTATGAAACCTCTATTTCCGAATATAAGACCTACTTGAACAAAATTATACCCATTTTAGGGTATCCATTCATGAATACCTTAAAAACATTCAATATATCGACAGCTATTATTCGCAAACCCACACTTTCCTGTCAAGAATTTCCACACTGAACAATTATTAATCGTTTTCTTTAACGAAACCGCTCATCTCTGACATGACATACTGCACAAGATAACGAACAATTTAATTTTTGGATCGAAAGGTCTTATTACTTTTTTACCTATATATCGAGTTACTTATGACCTTCAAGGTTTGTACATTCGCAAGTGTTGCTATGCGTGTGAGGGAAATAAGCGCTTGTCTGTACTCGTGAGTTTGAGACACACTAGGCTATAGTAATAATTTTTGTATAATACAAATTGATATGGTACAAAACATTTGAATAAATAAATATTTATACATGTACAACTGTTTAACTCATAATTTAATCTTTGAGAAACACCTTTAAAATCGGTTGAGGAGAGGACATAAAAATAGTTTTCGTATAAGAGAATGGTATTGAAATTTACTATTAAAACAGAAATAGATGTGTTTCCCATATACTTCAAATTCATTTTATAAGCACTATTACCGTTAAACGTACTCGGTATAACAGTATCTTTATGTTACGTAACAGTTTACTGGATCACTCAGTGCAACCCAGAGCGCTACTTTCTTACCGGACCGGAATATAAGGTTTCGTTCACAGGCGGTGATTGAAACCGCTATGTAAAGGTGTAGCCATTCTTAATTTATTTTAATTCATTAAAAGCACTATTTTCACGTTATTTGCGTAATTAATAAGTTTCAATTTAATACTATGCAGCATTTTTCGTAGAATGTACATAATTAGAAAATATATAATATACAACATCATATTATTAATATATCCGCCTAAAGCTCTAACCAAATTATTGTAGCAATAATGTACCATAATTGCATATAGCTTTTCTAAATAAAAAATATGAAGAGACCTCAAAGACTTCTTTTCTTTTTTTTTATTTATAATAATTAAAATTTATTTATAAATTCAAAAACAAAACCAGATCTACTTTACGTCTAATATTATTTCAATGAACTTAAATTTATTTTTGTTTAAAGATTAATTAAAATTACTTTATTTCTACATCTTTTGTCTTTTTTTAACAATGTATTTTATAGGTTTAAAATAAGAATAATTACGCAAGCACGTTATGTACATACAATTATATAAGTCGCCTTATTAAAAGCAGCATAATATACAATATTAAAACGGTTAGCAAGTACTTGTAACATCGACTCGCTCGACCATAACAATATATGTATTTCGACATCATATAATATTCTTTCTTTACTATATGTATTTTTAACGAACAACTTCAGGGGTTTAAATATATTTATTATAGTATTTTAATTAAATTTCAAGTGTTAATAATATGTAAATTACAATGAAAGAAACTTTATTTCTATAAAGAGCTTTTGGTTAACCTTGAATGAAGCTTAATAAGTCACACTGACGTAACAAAAGTCGGTTGCGGGTCGTATGTCAGTGGTGAGCCGGTTTGGTGTTAAATGACACATACGTTAATGTCAGGTATAAAAAGTACCACTCAACCCTTGTCCTTATCAATTCAGCTCAGAGCCCAGCAGTGAATTAAACAACATGTATTTCAAAGTAAGATATTTAAAAAATGCTAAATTTTATAATGAGTAACATTTCTTAAAAGTTTTTCATTAAACATTGCTATTTATTCTAGTTCGCAGTAGTCAGCCTTTTGGTGGCAGTCTGTCAAGCCGGACTCATCAACGAAGGTCACTCAGCGGTATCTTCTCAGAGTATCGTCCGCCACGATCAACCTACCCATGGAACTACTCACTACGCTCCTATTGTAGCGCATGCGGCACCCCTTATTCATGCTGCCCCCATCGTCCAGCATGCAGTCCCCATTGCCCATACCGCCCCTATTGCCCTCGCTCACGAACGTATTGAAGAACATGTAAGTACCTATTAAAATTTTAATTGAATACAACCAAAGTCCTTTAGACATAATTCAGGTATCCAAAAAAATATCTTCCCCCAAAAAATCTCTGTTGCACATTATAATCATAAAAGATTATTTTAGAAATTAATGATTAAAACTTATCTTACAAAAAATATTAGTAATACAACACTGTTATATGTGTTAAATAAAGTTAACCAAAATATTTGCACCAATTTCCGTAGCTAGTCAATTTTCTCTAACATAGTAGAGAAACCAATCATCATAACGGTAGCCGTTACTTATTTAAATAAATTAAGTAATAATTGCACCTCAAACATAAGTCGGAGTGGAGATTGGTAGTTTCACATTCCTTGACCAATAGGGAAGTGATCTCGTTTATAATCGCAACTTTACTATTAGATAAAGGGACTTGAATAAATTCGAACAACCGCTCTATTTATGATGCAAGTCGGCTTTGCATATCCGCGAATTGCGATTAAATAACAGTATCTATCTTAAAAGGTGTCGCTCAAGGAGGGTACTAGAATAACTAGTTAAATATTATGTCAACCATTTATTACTAAATAGTAATAATGAGTCAGAATATTAACTATAATATTTTCTAATCATTCAATACTTTTGAAATGTTCTGTGATAGTTGAGGTCGAATTTGAGCATTTGAAAATGAAGTCAATTTCTATATTCTTTAAATGCATTCTGTCATTAATAACTTTATGGACGTAACATGAACGTAACACCAAATGAGGGTTGGTAAGAAAATTGGAAAATGTAATGAATGGACACAAAACTGTGACAAAAATTTGTGCACAGTTAAAACAACCCAATTAAACTGTTATTGTGCAAGTGTTTCTCATTACAACAGCGTTTTGTAATGTTCGCGTTACTTATCAATCACGCCATCAATGGTAGCCCAACTGAAATTGGTAATAGTTGTTAATCAAACATGTATCAATGCTAATGAGGCTTGCTACAGTATTTAGAACAAAATATATAGCAAGTAAAAATGTTTTCTATTACCTTAGTAATCAGTCTTAAAATTTTTTGTAATGAAACAACAACATAGATTGAAGACTACTCGCTCTACAATGTATAATATTTATCTTAAATTTGCGTATACAGGCCCCAGCCCATTACGAGTTTTCTTACTCCGTTCAAGACCCACACACTGGTGACCATAAATCCCAGCACGAGAGCCGTGAAGGTGATGTCGTAAGGGGAGAATACTCGCTGGTCCAGCCTGACGGTGCTGTCAGAACTGTTGAATACACCGCTGACGCTCACTCTGGGTAAGATTTACTGCATTTGTATACGGCTGCTATGGAATTCGACCTACCATTGAAACTATGGAAGGCAAAACTATAATCGTTATAATGGTTATAATAAAATATGGATATCTTCGCTACAGTTACTCGACGTAAAAATAAAAAGTGATATACATTTACAACTGATTATTCTACCTAAATGATATTGTCTATCGATTGAAAAAATACTTTGTTATGGTAGTCTATATTAAATCAAAACAATTTATGCTTTTTTATCTCACTAACACGATATATCCCGTACAGTTAGATATGATTACATTAAAATAAAACTTCCGCAACATAATATGTTGGAAAGTTCATAAAATTTTCTTAAATTAGTCCTAATTGTTCATTCATAATGAAATTAAAAATCGTGACCGTTATTTTATGAATTGGAACGCGAAAGTGTTCCATTACCAACATTGTGAACTTGTGCGCATGCGTAAAGTTACGTAACTAAATCATATGTATACTGACCAGCTGATTTAAACATGTCAAGACTGGTTTGAATAAAATCTCATCTCAGTCATTCCATTCTATATATTACGTTATGTTTAACTACTGCAAAAATACGTGAAAATATATTTTTTTAAATCTCTTTACGAACTATAGTACCTTATATTTTACTCAATATTGTCTAGCTACGAGAACGAAGAGAAGTAGAACAGCTAGCGAGACTAACTAGGCAAGGACATTGTGATTTATCTAAACAAACGTTGTTTCGACCAATATATCTGATAAAATCTTCACAAAGACTTGGTTTTGCAAGTGACGCAAATTAAATATCTACTTACACTTATTTCAAAGCTTTAAACGTAGAATATAGGGTAATTACTATAGTCATAACAATATATATATATATTTTTTCAAAAGTGTAATTTTGAAATGGGTATTCTTGAATAAATAGTTCTTAGCAAGAAACAACTGCGTTGGCAACTTAGGGGTATGCTCTTTGCGTTTATCACCAGAGGTTTGTGAGTTCAAATGCCGACAAAGTAAAAAATATTATTTTTTAGTTCCTATAATTACCCTACGTTCCATTATCAAATGAAGGAATAGACTTTTTAATGTCAATAATAACTTTATATTTTGTCCACAGTTTCAATGCCGTTGTACACAACTCAGCCCCCTCTGCCCACGCAGCTGCTGCCCAAGCTCAAGCCGCCCCAATTGCCCATGCTACACCAGTAGTCCACGCTGCTCCAATCGTCCATGCTACCCCTATCGTCCATGCTGCCCCCATTGTTCATCACGCACCCATTGTTCACGCAGCTTCCCTCGTACATGCGCCCATAGTACATGCTGCCCCCATTCTGACCCATCATTAAATCCTACCACCGTTATATTATTTTATAATCGTAGAAATAAATCGTTACTATTTATAACTAATTGTTTTATTACTTTTTAATTCTTATAAATTCTATAAATCATTATTTAAAATAATTATTTAGTTAAATCAAATTTCAATGCTGTTTTTTACAATTACCATATGCTAATACGGTTTCGGAAGTACTCTTCTGCAATTGCATTGTTCGTTTGCTATTGTTCTTAGCTTCCGACCCGCATATATTTGTTTATGCAACCCATACATATATGAATTCGAAAGATGTAGTCGTAACTGTGCCTGAACAAAAAATATCATTAATTTCAATCACGTTTTAGCTGTCTTTCTTAATTGGTTTCATTTATACGTATTTCTATTGTAAAATTGGTTGTTTGGATCAGAACAGATTTATTATATAGTTGACTACTTTAGAGTAATAGTAATGACTTTTTAATGCTTTCTATAATTCGGCTATTGTGGTTTATTTGTTCTTATATTTCTTTATAACATAATCCCTTATCATATTATACAAGACCTGATACAAATTTGTTAATCTATAGGAAAAACATAAAAGTAAGATGATTTTTTATCATTTAATTACATGTAAAGTCTAAAAAGTTAAAAAATATTATATGTTTTTGAATTCATACAATGCGTGGATTAAATGAAGATGTTAGAATTATTATTAAACGTACATGAGTACAATTTTTCCAAACTTCTACAAAACATAATTGTTATTTAGATGCATAATTGTTATATGATAACTGATTCGAACTTGTCTATAATGAGTATTTCTAGATATTCTTATATGTTAATTTTATAACAAATTAACGATAATCCCATCTGTTTAAAGTAATCAAACTAAGCCTATACTTAAACTTCCAAATACAGCAACTTAATAATCAAATCAATTTATGTTACAAGTCTATAAATATCAAGTTCTGAGCTAATTTTATTTGCAATTAAGGTCGTTTCGAAAAGAGGTTTGTGTATTACAAGATTAATTTCTTGTCATCTTCATTCAGTTTTTACTTTATGACGGAAATATCGAAATCATGATGATCAAATCTTATAAATTATAGGAATGTAATGTTCCAGTGGTGACGAATTGATTATAAGTTTTAAAAACTCGACATTCATTTGTCGATTATTGATTTCTAAAATTGTATTTCACCAACATAATAGAAGATGTGATGAAAATTGTTGAACCAATATATTGTTAAAATTTTAAACGAGTAATATCAATCAATTCGTTTGCTGATATGTGACGTTGTGTAACAATAGCCTATTACCACTTTACTTACATAATATCTTTAATTTACAAAAATTGGTCACTCCTTTTATATTCAGTCGCAATTTCGACCATGGCTTACTTTACACTTCTAAGATGATTCATTCATTATTAAAGAATATTTGTACTTATTAGAAGATAATACAATGAAGTCGAATATATAGCAGAGAGTTCTTTACAAAAAAATGCGTAATAAAAGTCTAAGCGCTGTTAGTGCTACTCAAGAATGTACCATATCAAATCTATAAAGCAACATTTTATCCTATTTCTATTGTCTTAAAGTAAAAAATAAATTAAAGTAATGTACATATTCATCAATAATTTTAATATGCTCTAAATTATTAAAGTGAAGAGAACTCGTAAGTTATAAGATGATTGCATTTCATTAAATTTGTTTACCTTCAAAATTACATCTTAAGTTCATGAATTTACAATTGGTCTGGCATAAATTAACAATAAAAACAAAATTTTACATATTTTTACAGTTTTCTGGCACTTATTCGATATAGTCTTTTAAACATTGAAGTCATGGTTAAGGTTTTGATATATAATTAGGTTTATTAGCTAAATCATATCAGAAGACGATACACTTTATCATCTTTACTTATAAATAAAATATTTTATCCATTGAATAAAAAGAAATATTTATTTTATAAAACTACAGCCTTTTATGTATTCTTATATTTTCAGGCCTTTCTTCTTAAATTATGTAATATTTTGATCACCGCAATCGTAAAACAAATAATTATTTATAACTCTCCAGCCGCAGATCCACAAAAAGAGGATCATAGTTCAAGAGATAAAGGTTTTTAAACGTAATACCTGATGTAAATATTATTAAAATCAAAATCTTATTAAATAAACAAAATTTATTTATAATTTGATATCTCTCTGCTTGACATGATTTGGGCTTAAATTTCATCGTGATACGCAATACATACGTATTGCAATAGTAATGTTTGTCTAGACGGCACTTGCCTATTTTTGTACCATATCATATTTACTAGTATTCCTTTTGGATATTAATTACACCCATATTATTAAAAGCGAGAGTAAATATTAATATATTCCTGTAACTATATGAATAAAACAATAGAAAAATGTGCCAGACATGTATTTTGAAATCTACTTAAAAAAACTCTAATCTCTAGAATTTTTAATTTAGTGAAACCTCCTGTTGTGATAAAGTCAGCTTGATTGATGTCTAACTACTTAATAACTGAATAGAAGGACCAGCCATTCAGCATATTTTAGTCAACACTGCAACTTAAATTTTGAGTGTTAGATCAATTAAAAATTCTCATAAATGCTTACTGATAAGATTTCATAAATAAATTTTAGGAATTTTAATATGTTTTTGTTTTGCTTTCGTTTTTAAAATATTTTATATAATTTATACAAGAAATACAAAAGTGTTTCTGACATTTATTGACCAAAACTGTCGCTTATTAAGATATGGATCTTTGTCGCTGCATATTGGTCACGTAGAACAAAAGCCAAGCTAGAGAAAACAGACACAAGACGTGATCGAGATCTCTCGTGATTTATTTCCCTATTAAGGATGGTTAAAATGTTTTTATGAGGTAATATGAATTTAATAAGACTTCGAACTTTTCATACTACTTTTCCTTAAAGATAAATTATGGACCCAAATATGTACATAATAACATAGAATATCATGAATATCTATAAAAATTTGTATCCATGTACTTATTAAAGAATTCTTTGTTAAAGGATCGAAATGCAAAATAAAAAATTAGTATACTTTACGAAAACAATAGTCTGTAGAAAACATTACTACTGAAATTATTAATGAAGCTTTTTAGTTCTTACATTTCGTAGAACTAGTGGTAACTCTATTTTCTATGGTATTGTTTACACACATGCTAATTTCCCTTGAACTGTACACATTGCTATATAATTTTACGTAATTGCCACATTATTTTCAAATCGCTATATTCTTGCGTAGACGCCGCATCTCGGTGGTTAACTTAATATAAAAGTCAGTGGTGTGCCTTCTTGGTATCAGTCGTGTGTGGTCGGTCTGACGAAGCAAACCTTATTCAAACGCAATGTTCGTTAAAGTAAGTGGAAACCGTGTCCTATCCCGTTGCAAGTGAAAGGATAGATAGCAATCCCGCGAAGTTGAACGATATTTGGAGCGTTGATTTCATATTTCGTGAAACTTGTTCACGCCTGACGGTAGTACCATATAGGCTTACTAAAATGGCAATGTAGATGAGCTCACCCTATTTTTTAGACTAAAGCACTCATTTTTCATATAAATATTTCATTTGCCTTAAAAATTTCGGTATTCTTCCTCTTAAAGATTCTTCGTGACCATCTCACAACATTACAATTGTTATATATTATTATGAAACATTCGTAGCATATACGGTTTTTGTCTTACGTTGCTTTCCCAATGAAAATAACGTATCTGTTCATAGTTCATCATTCATGTACTTGTAAATATAATCACCAACACAACATGTCGTATGAATAAACGCAATTTTAAATAAGTTAAGATTACCTCTAGCAGCTTGCAAACTAGCAATTACCGTGTTTAAATTTAAATAGAATCTAGGAATTTCTATTTAACAGTGTATTATCTACAGGCTGCAGTAGTTTTCTCCGTGGTAGCAGTAGCAGCAGCCGGCGTCGTTCATCTTGGACACGGATATGCCGGCGAGGGCTACGGCCACGAGGCTGTCGCGTACGCGCCAGTCGCCCAACTCGCGACATACGAAGCCCATGATCAGCACGTTGATTATCATGTAAGATTCATTCAATCTAAAATTCCTAAACAACATACTGACTCTCATAGATTTTTCTTCCTAATAGTATGAAAACAGACACATTAATTTTGAATTCGAAACACATTAATTGTGAATGAACAGTCAATTGCGTTCACCTTTCACTGTTTACAGATTGAATAAATAAAAGACGCATGCAAGTTTTCTATTTAACGCTATAGTACTGAATTAAGTAAATTTAATCACCAAAACTGTATTATAAGAATAACTCATAGGTAAAAATAATCAAAGAAAATTATCAACATTTTTAATTAAACAGATTACTTAAAAGGTTTTATATTAAAAGTTTCCTTTATTTAAACAATCATATAACAATAAAGATAAAACATACAATTAACATCTCAGCGCACCAGCTATCACAAGAAATATATAACAGCGCATTATAATGCCACACAATGCATTGCTCAACAAACAAACATGAAATTAAATGAACTCAACCCACAATTTAGTTTCGGTGTAATATAATAAGTAGAATAATGACCGTCAAAGAACGCCGGCGCAATGAGAGCATGCATTTAGAGTAATTGCTCAATAGTCCTGAGAAAAACCTTTAAAATATAGTCATGAGCATTTTGCAAAACTGCTCTGAACTTTGTACAGAGAAAATTAGCCATTTAGAAAATGACTACTATTTTTTTTAAAATGCGACCAAATTTAGCATCATTTCTGCGCTTCATTAACACTATTCATACGAAATTCGCATTAATTTTTGTTCCACATACGTATAATATGTACTTCCATTTCTGTTATTACAGTCAGTTAATACGTTTGTTACGTAATTGAGTCCATGTACATTTTATGAAACACCTAAAATAATATATTTTTACGTATAAGCATTTTAAAAGAATTGGAATAATTACGTATATTAAATACACACCAATAAATATTTTCAATAATTACTAGTGGAGAACGGGATAAAATAATTGAATATAATTCCATTTCTAATAAGATAATTTAATTGTTCTTATACTTATTTCTTCGCCATAAATTGTAGATGGCGTAATACAATGGTAACTAATTGATACTTGCGTAATCTGCATTCTGACGTGTTGTTACCCGATTAACGTGTCGCTTCCGGGATAAATATCTGTGAACAATCCAGCTTTACTTTTACCTATATTACATCATGAGGTTCTCGCTAAATACGAATTTATTTTACATAGCCTACTCGTAACACAGTCACGCAAATCGTCGGTTGTTTCATTCCATTAAGCGAAGTAATTATTATAAACATGTTTATTTTTATATAACGTTGCTTGTTGAAAGAATTCAGTTTAATTCATCACGGATTTATACACATATATAACGTGTATTATCAAAAACTATAAGCTTAAAAACAACATTTAATAGATCGGAAAACAATAATTTGAGCATAAGAATTAGATAATACCGAGTTACAAAACAAAAGGAAATGTAATCGTTCTAATAACTTCAAGATACTAGTATTTTATGTTGTCATAAATAGAGCGACGTTAGTAATAATTTGATATAAACCGACAGTATTATGTAATGACTTAATCCTGGTCGTGACTATGGAGTCCATAACTGAACTCGTTTTCCCAGGACATTGTGAAACGGACGATGATAATGACTAGCATGATGTGGATGAAATCGACCGTTGTTTGCATAAACAGTTCCACTCACGTTCGTTTAATAACAGATATGGTTTAATAGCGGCCGGCATGGACTTAACGCCCTTGCGTAAATACGACACTTTTAATAGAGGATGTTCTGATTGCCACTATGATTAAATTTTGTTAGAAATTTTATTACACAAATCCTATTAAGAATTTATATATCAAAATTTTCAAGAATACTAAATTCATTATAACGGGAAAATTCAATTTAAGAATGTCACGACCTTAAATTATTTGAACAATTTGAATTATAACTTTTTATCAGGTAATGAGAGCGCGTTGAACTCTTTTCTATCGGCATTTTGTGTTAAAATTGTACGAATAACAAAATTACAGAGATTTTATTATAAACGGATTTACAAGATATAAAAAACAATTAAAAACTTTATTTTTATAGATATTTACGTCGTATATTATATACCTATTTAAATTTTTTAAGTCAATCTTTATTTAAATAGGCCCATCCTAAATACGATTACTCATATTCCGTGTCGGACCCGCACACTGGCGACCACAAGACACAGCACGAAGCGCGTGATGGTGATATCGTCAAGGGAGAGTACTCCCTCCTTCAGCCAGACGGTTCCTTCCGCAAGGTCACCTACACCGCCGATGACCACAATGGGTAAGAATTAATTCCATACTACGACGCTCTACAGAATAAAGAATAATTTCTAACATTGTTTTCTAAATTCAATCTGTGCAGTATCTAAATGCTAAAGAGTATTCTTATAATAATAAATCTATAAGTGAACGTACAATTTAATTATAACTGTTATAAATATTACATATAATCAAATATAAATACAAAATTATAACCCCATTTTTCAACAATTTAAAATCATAAACGTCATCTGTTTTACGAGTATGTTTCTAAAAAATTAGAAATATTGAAGCTATTATAAATTATAGTATTAAATTTTAATCACTTTTTCAATTTTTTAATATATTTTTATACTTCAAGTATCTAATACTCGTATATATTCAACTAGTTGTAATATTAATCATTTGTTTCCAGTTTTAACGCGATAGTCCACAACACCGCGCCCGTGCACGCCGAGTACCACTGATGTGGTGTAAGAGTTATGAGGCAGAGCTCCTATGTGATATTACGTGTACCTTATATTATAAATAGTCTTTAGTCGACAACGAACTTAATGTTATAAGACTGCGGCGAATAAACTATAAAAATATCATTCTACTTTTATTTAAATATAACAACATCTTTCGTATTATTTCCTGATAAAACTTTTTTGTAAGCATTATTCACTTCTATGACTTCTTAAATTATAGAAGCTTTTAAAATTAATATACATTATAATATCAACACTAACATTAAAGATATTTATTATATCCTAATTTAATCTATAATACTATATTCCTCCTTAATAAATTGTAATTTTTAAGTAGAATAAATATAATAATATCTAATAATAACTATTTACATTTTTATCTATTTAGACAAAAAATATTGAACACCTATAAGGTCAATAATAAATTAATACAATTTCATTAAAACTGCTATCGTTGCTGCGATCAAGTGATGCGAACTAGGTTGCCTCTGACCCATAGTGATCGGGATATAAGACAAAAAGGACCTTTAATTATTATTATTGTAAATAGATCCCTGAATATACGAAGCGACCCTTTGTACAATATTAAAATGAATACAATTTTGAATAAGTTTTTATTGTTTGCATGATCAGGTTTATTTTTTTTAATTATTCCTATTTTTAATTGGTACGTTGGTGAGTTCTGGTAAGTCTCGTTTTAACGAAGCAGTTCAAAAACCAGGCTACTGCGTATTTACAGGCACTAAAAGTATTAGTCCATTGTACGAGTACCATCATTTAGATTCGCTGAACTGATTACCTACGAATCAAGCTATATTTGGTTATTACGTTCTTCCACAGAAAGCCTGCTCGAAATAAACTTAATCAGCTAGCTAAATGATATTTTTAACCAACTAAGAATAATAACACAATTATTATATAGAAAAGTTATAGTTTCTTTTACTTTAATAGATAGTCTTGAAATTACAAACGGTTCGTAAAGTTCAAACCGCAGATCAATAAAAATGGTTATATTCGGCTGTTAGAGATAATTCAATGTACAATATATCCATTGTCTTTTGTTTTTAGTGGAATAGGCAACGTAAGTACGCCTTTTCCGGCGTGTGGAAAAATTAACAATTCCATTCTTTTTCTTTTACTACATTTGCGAACGCGATAAATA
>JAOSYY010000010.1:12009278-12035558 GCA_025727935.1 Hebomoia glaucippe
GTACGCCTTTTCCGGCGTGTGGAAAAATTAACAATTCCATTCTTTTTCTTTTACTACATTTGCGAACGCGATAAATATATAATGTTAGCTGTATACTCCAAAAAAATATTTTTTAAAACCTATATGATACAAAAACGTATGGAGATCGTTTTTCTAAGATTTTCATCTACACTCAAAGATAGAATATTAAGTAATTGTTCATCCGCTTTAATATAATTTTGGGAGTAAAAGAAAAGGGTTAATCTTTATTTAAGTTAATTAACTGATATAGAAAACTTTCTCTTATGAAATATCAATTATAAATTTTAAATAGTAGTAGTAGTTGTTTTAATTAAAAAGATTTTGTAATAACTTTAAAAATATATTATTAGCCATACGAGTATGTCCAACTAATTGCAGAAATTTAACTTATAAAAATAGATTAAATATATTAAAAATAAAAGTAAAAAGAAGTTAAAGTAAAATCTTATCATTTGCGCCTTATTTGACCGATACTGCAATTTTACGTCAAAATGAATTGCTAAGATGAAGTAAGCAGTAACGAAAGAATATTATCCAAATATTATAATATGTAAAGAATCATAAAGTTTTCTCAGATTATAATATTGACCTTTATGATTATTTATTTTTACAATCTAATTAATAAAAATATTGTTTTTCTTTTATGGTAGGTTACTACGAAAAACACAATATAATTGTATTATCTACTAAAAATATATTATAATATATAGCTTTAAAAAAGACATATAAAACTACATTCACAAAGTAATTGTTACAATAATAATTAGTCACAATAACATTTCTGTATTACGTGAATCCTTTATTCTTAATAGGTATTATGCAGTGAGTGCTCACTCACGCACAAATATCTCACGCATTTGATAAAATTTACATAATTACGTGAAAGGTTTCCGTGTACTTAGATAAACGAATAGGATGTTGAATAATTCCCTGAATATCGCTTTAAAGGAACTCGACTGTTCCCTGAAACAAAAGTAATTGTTACGCCAATTTAAATAGTTTTTGTAAGACTCGTGCACTGAATACAGGAGAAGGAAACGAGCTGCTGTTAAACGCTTATTAGCATATCGATTGTTACCCGCTATTCATTTGTTCAGCGACATTGATGGTTGGTTTCGGTGTTACAGAACAGAATATTTTATGACAAACAAAGCCTCTCTTATAAGACGGCGGATCTTCTGAAAAAAATCAGTTGTCTTCCACAGATCCACAAGAAGGATGACTCCAAAAGTAAGTGTTTATTTCGGTGATTTATCATAATATGAAATATAATATTGTAAAGTGTCTTTTGTTCTAGATTACATTCGTCGCGCTATGTATGATCATTGGATGTTTCCATAGAACGTTATGCGCCACGTATTCAAATGTCGTAGTTCGTAGTGGCTCCGAAATTATACCAGTAGAATATCTTAATTATGGTGGACCTTATGCCTACACCGGACCTCAGATATCACAAATAGCTACAGCGCCTTTCGAACCTTTAATCTCGCTGCCGAATGCGCGCCCCTGTGTGGCGCCTTGCGTTATTGCCAACGCACCGGTCGCCGGTCTGGCGCCAATTCCGGCCACGGCTAATGCTCAAATTGTAGCTTACAAGCCACCGGTTGCTAATGTGCCTATTGTATTGGCCAACACCGATGTAAGTATAACTTAGGATAACGATATCTTTTGTTATAAATTATAGATTAATTATACACATTCAATACAGGATTCAGCCGGTTATCAATATGCATACGCAGTCTATGATGAAGGAACAGGCGATAAAAAAGCTCAAAGTGAACAAAGCGACGGCTCAGTGGTACAAGGGCAGTATTCTTTCATACAACCTGATGGTTATAGGCGAGAAGTTGTTTATACGGCAGATGATTTAAAAGGGTAATAGTTTATACATTATTATAAATCATGTAATTATCTTTCCTTCAAGCAAGTTAATTTAAAATATTTTCCCGGAGACTCTCCAGAATTATTGGATCAATACTAAAATAAAACTATAGAAACAATAAATAAGAAAGTTTAGTGCTTGTAATCCTGTAATCTTTTAATTTACCTTTATAAAACAGGTATCTACTTCAAAAGATGAACGGTATTTCTTAAAATAATGTACTTTATACTTATAATTAAAATAATTTCAGATTCAATGCAATTGTAAAAACAGTAGCACCCGAACCTCCCAAAACAGAAGCGTCGGAAGAATCTAAAGAGATCAAGGAGTCACCATGTAATGAACCCAAAAAGGAGCAGCTAGTGGAAGCTCCAAAAAGCGAAGAAAAGCCAACAGAATCGTCAGAAGAAATTACTGAGGCTATAGTAAACACAGAACCCGCCAATACTGAATCTATTGAAACGAAAACTGAAGAAAAATCTATCGAGGAAACTGCTCCGCCAACTACAGAATCAATTAAACCAGATGTCGATACAAATGTTATCTCGTACAGTGATATTATTGATTGTCTTCAATCTAAAAGAATAGCAAATGCAAAAAGTATTTCCCCTTTGACGTATGTGCTTATACCGGCGCTTGGGAACGTACAAAGACCTTGCTAAATCTATCCAGAATGGCCCAATGTCACAAATATTGTCTAGTCTGAAATGTTGTGATTAAATACATTAACCTTATACAGAATGGTATCTCAACATGAATATATACTGTTAAAATATTCGAATAAATTGTTCAGGCATTATTAAATCTTTTTATTGCGTTGCTTTTACAATATTTAAGTCTTTCGAATTTTATGCCTATAATTTTGCTCATGTTATAAAGGTAAACTAATAGCATAAAATTTGTACTAGTATTATTCCAACTATACCAACTTGTTCAGTAATTTAGAAAATTTAATTTTGATTAAACCAATTACATAAAAATTATTTAAGATACCGAGATTTTATTGCTTTGTTAATGTTCAAATTATAATTGTTGTACAATTTTGTTACAATAGTTTTAAAAATGATTAATAATTACTTGGTCTACTTGTGTAAATACAAAAAGCATGTCAAAAATTAGTTCACGCCAATCTTAGTGATGTTTATAAATAGTATTCTATTCTAGCCGCTCTAGAAAGTACGGTATATATTCTTAAGACAAATTATATGCTAGTTTTGAAATTATAATTAATTATTTTCTCGCAATATCTATGTAAGACTCACAAAACGAATAAATTTTAATAAACGTAACAAGTCATAAAATGAGCAATCACTAATGAATTTTGGGTGGATGTTTTGTAAACAAAATAAAGGTTTTGAAATCTTTCAAAGCAGTTTTAATGAATAGGCCTTTTAAAAATAAAACTGTAACCTTGAAATACATCAAGATCTAGTAATTTGCAATTTTGTGATTATACTTATTTTAAATCATCTTATAAAGAAAGCAGACGGGTTGCATGTCTGCCTAACTTATTAATAACTACAGTACATAAAATTTTACAACTTATCAGACTTACCAAAATGTAATTATTGTAGTATTTTACCGCATCTATCCTAGTATCCTAGGGTTCCTAGGGTTAGTATTGTATGAAAAAACATATTTATTATCCATTTTTGTTTACAAATAATAAGGAAATATGTAAGAATGTTGTATTTGTTTTTGAAACTGAAGAAAAATAATGTGTCTTGTTCATAAATTCCAAACATATTTGAAATGATTTAATATCCGCTTATTGTATGAGAAATTTTTATTAAGACAATATTAAATCGAGTTAGATTTAGGAAGTATCCAATAGAGTAATTAACCCTAAAATTCCAATCGCATAGTAAACATTGTATCCGCGCCAACGATTACCGTTTTCATATTTGATCGGGTGACCTTGCGAGCATATCAGAGTTAGAGTCAAGGTGCATGCACGCATTTCTTTGCCCCACCGCGGTTCAATTTCTAGACCGCGTTGTATAAAACCATTGGGTGGGTACCGTTGCCATCAATCAACATTCAATTGTTTCAAAGTATATACAAAATGTTCAGCAAAGTAAGTATATAAAATATATATTTTAATAATAAAAAACGACCAAAAATAATTGAACGCTTTTTATAAAATATTAAATAATTTCAGATCGTAGCTTTTGGTGCCTTTTTGGCAGCGGCTAATGCTTCAGGTCACGGTTACGCCGTATCATCCCAAAACATCGTCCACCATGGCGGATATGCTGCCCCATTGGCACATGCTGCCCCATTAGCCCATGGCGCACCTTTAGCTTACGCTGCACCTGCAGCATATGCCGCTCCTGCCGCTCATTATGATGGACACGATACCTACGTAAGTAGAAACTCATTATAGGAAACAATCACTATGGATTTTTATTATTAGAAAAGTCATCTAAAAACAATTTTAAATATGTTATTTTAATAAAAAATTTAAATGCTTCCAGGCGCACCCCAAATACGACTTCGCTTACTCAGTGGCAGATCCTCACACCGGAGACCACAAATCCCAGCACGAAAGTCGCGACGGTGATGCCGTGCACGGCTCCTACTCGCTAGTGCAGCCTGATGGTTCCGTACGTCAAGTCCACTACACCGCTGACGACCACACCGGGTAAGATACTTCTCACTTGAAAATTTTGAAGCGTTATTTGCCTTAATAACTTCAAAATCATTACAATAAAGCTCTAAACCCAATATCGACAAAAGATTAATAAATATACAAGAATCATTATACAACTTAAGAGTTAGATTGATTAATGAATGATTGACCATCATGAAAAGAAGTTTCAATCATATATATATTGTATTCCTTCTTTTACAGTTTCAACGCGGTTGTCCACAACTCTGCTCCGTCAGTCCACCCCGCTCATGGCCCGTCTTACCATCATTACTGAAAATTTTATAGCTTTGTCCGCAGATGCTTAACCCTATTTATGATTATATACAAATCTGTGATTTTATAAATAAAGTGCGATCGAAATAAACATCTGTCCTTCATATTTACCTACTTTTCATAACGAGTAAAAAAATATTTTTAGAGTATTTAGCTATAAAATTAGAATTTAGAGATTTATACAAGGAGTTAAAACCAAATATTGAGATTTAAAATTAGGTATTGCAATTTATTCAATGTTTTTAGTTACCATTAATTATATTCTTTAACTTTTCTCATTATAATATTGTAACGAAACATATATATCTGCAGAATTCTTATTGGAATACAGTTCTACCCCATACTAGACATCCCTTAAAATAGCATTGAGTGATCATAAAAGAATGTTTATATAGGGTATAGCTTTAATTAAACTCAATTTATAGATTCATTTCATTTCATTCACATGTATAATCACATTTTAATACAATCAGTTATTACGATTCTTGTACAAAGTCGATACATACACATAACTTACGAGCTCTTTATTACTCTTTAAATATACCAGGTAATACGTATTTAGATTTTACTTCTTCAGAATCGATTTTCATGAATGGACCCGATACTAGTGTATTACGAAGAGTGTGTACAATGTATTTATACGTATGGTGAAATATATTGTACAAGTTCGTAATTTAAAGTTAGGGTCTATATTTTCTATTTCTTTAAGAGAGGAGAATCATCGCCATTCTCGGAGGAGGTGGCGTACTTATGCTGGACTCAACAGACTGATGTCGGACGAGGTCTAGGCTAAGCATCATATAGCTTAAGTTAGGTTCTAAAACTGATTTAACTATTTATTTTATTTTTATTGTGAGTACTCGTGCGTCGATTGATGCACACATTTTTTTACTGTAGAGTAAAGATAAAAAAAATTGACCGCAATGTAGATTGTTACTGGACAAGGTTTTGAAATCAATGTTTTATTGATAATGCTTGTGGTTTCAACAACAAAAAATCAGCGTTTGTTATGCTTATTTAGTTATCTAAGGACACGTTAAGTTAACCTTCACGCACTTGTTAAATATGAGTAATTTTAAACATCATTATATCATCATTATTCAGAAATAACTTATTTATATTTATAATTATAAAAAGTGCTATAAAAAATAACTGTTTCTGAATACGACACATATTGTGTTAGCATCGTTTTCCCGCGGCTTCGCTTTCGTTCATATAGATTTCCTCAACCACGTCTAATTAGAAGTGATAGAAAACAATATATTATCTCACAGTTTTTTTACTAAATAAATGTACGGATATGCGGTTTACTACTGATTTGTTACATATTACTAAATAAATTTATACGATCACAAAGGTTTACGCCAAGTTTTAAGCAGATTATAATTATAATAACTTGTATTATTTTTTCAATGAATTACCAAAAATTGTATCAATGACAAGGTTTAATAAGTGTCATTGTATTGAGATTTCTTTTTTGCATGTTTGCATACATGTAAAAGTCAATTCAAACAACAAAAAAGTTTTATTTTCTCTTTTGTACTTATCCTCAATTACGAAAAAATCTGTAAAATATTTCACTTAACCTTGTTTCAAATAAGTAATCGAGGTGCTGCATAAACTGCTACAACAATGAAGTTGTCCATATCACGTCTAACTTTAAAAATTAACATTGTATTTGTGACCTTTATGGCACAACGAAAATGTTAGTAGCAGCAATGTAGAATAAGAATGTTCTTTTGCAATGATCAAATAATTACACACTTTCATTGAGTAATTAAAATTAATGTAGAACATAATATTCTTAAATTAAAATTAAGCAACTACATTGTTCTATATCATAAAGATAATCTATATATAACTAACTGTTTTAAACGATATTTATTTATTTTGTAACATCGTTGAATTCACAAATAAGAGCACAATTCTACTTACCATATGAAACACACAATTAGAAATAAAAATCAATTAAAAATCTGCAAATTTCCATGTTTTATTATTTCGAAATAGTACGTTTATAAAACATAGTATTGACCTAATCTAAAAATCTGCCAAGCAACTTTATAATATATAATGGTATTGTTTTCATTTTGCATATAAATATACATATATCTATGCTAATATAACAAAGCTGAAGAGTTTGTTTGTGAACTTGTACGCGCTAATCTCAGTAAGCGCTGGTTCGGTTTGAAAAATGTGTTCAGATTACTTTTATCGATGAAGGCTTTAGGCTATGTTTTCAAAACAATAAGAGATCCTTACTAACAGTCCAATAATGTAATCCAAGTTGTAAAAATGGAAATAAACGTGAGCGAAGCCTCTGGCAGAACCTACTTATGTATACAAGATCGTTTAGAAAACCTCTATAAGGAACATTAATAATTAAAAAAAAATGTATTAAAATCATACATGTATACTTTATTTCAGATTCTAACCTGATTTATTATGTAAAAATATTTTTTTTATTTTAACTAATTTTTAAACAGTAAATAAGTAAAGATAGCTTATTTTTTTGTAAACAAATACATTATCTAACACGGACTTAAAATGTACATTACTATGCTGAAGCGCATAATTTTATCATAAAGTAGCTACTTACGAGCTTACAAACAGTAATATGAACATAAAAATTATATAACACGAGTCAACTTAAATTAGAATCATTGGCACTATTCAAATAAGCGATACCATGACACATATAAGCTTTTTCATAATGGGATTTTGATACGACCTCATCTATTATAACAACTAAAGCAAGGTCTGCATGGTCAGCAACCCCACTTATTCGTATTGAATATTAAATGTATAAAAACCATTGATCGACTGCGGTTGACATCAAACATTGACTAACTATCGAACAAAGCAAAATGTTCAGCAAAGTAAGTGAAAACATTTACTAAAAGATTTTATATGTATTGTTAACCTGCTATGATCTTATTTAGGTGAATTTAACGTAGCTTTTTAGATATCAATTATGAAATGAGCATTATTTTTTAATTGTATTTTAGATCATAGCTTTTGGAGCGATTGTAGCGGTAGCCAATGCTGGTTACTACACTCATGGCCCAGCCGTATCTTCCCAAAGCATCGTCCGTCACGATGATGGCTTAGGCGCTGGTCACTTGGCAGTCCCAGCACCCTACGCCGTCCCCTTGGTCCCCGCTGTACATTATGTCGCTCCTGTAGCCTACGAAGGGGCGTACGGTGGACATGATGAATATGTAAGATCATTATTATAATTAACTCGATAATTAATTACAGCATTTACTTCCGTGACCATTTCTTTTTTTGGAACAATGAATTTTATAAGATATTTTTGAATCAGGCCTACCCCAAATATGACTTCGCGTACTCAGTGGCAGACCCTCACACCGGAGATCACAAATCCCAGCACGAGAGCCGCGATGGAGACGCTGTACACGGCTCTTACTCGCTGGTACAACCTGATGGTTCCGTACGTCAAGTAGACTACACTGCTGACGACCACACAGGGTATATCTTTTGTTTAGTAATATAGATATATAAAAAGTACTTAATAATATTGCTGATAAACAATTATTCAGTAAATTATTGAAATATGCGATAATATTTCTAAATTTCATATTATTTATGTATTTTAATGTTATTTATACAATAGAATGACTTAATTCATTAATTGTATGTTACAGATTCAACGCTGTCGTCCACACGTCTGGCCCATCCTACCATCCTCAACCTGCCTATTATAACTACTAATTGATATTAATCACGTATTTATTTATTTTAAATAAAATCTTTTATGAATATATATTTTTTTAATACCGATCATTCTCAAAATTTTATACAAAATAAAATAAGGCACAGTAAAATTCAAAGCTCTGAAAATTAATTTCGTTTCTCAAATAGAAATATAATTAAACCTTATTTGTCTGTGAAAAAGCACCAATGTTTTAAAAAATGCCGATTAAAAAAGTGTAATCTTCGTCGATAGAGCGCATTTTGAACTAAATTCCTTTTATACAAATAAAACTGTTTGATTCGTTCAAATTCGCGGTTCGGACTTTTTTTTCAACTTTTCCCATTTTTATGATATAGTGGGTTTTTAAAGTAATAATAAAGTATGTATAGTGTACCATTTTTCATAATTTGAAGAATTGATGAATTTTTACTGCAGCTGAAAATTTCATTTTAATAATCAAAGGTTAGCCGTAAAGGTTCAATGAAAATTATTTTACCCCGGTTCCAGTCCCAGTGAGAGAATTTGAAATTTATGCAAAACATCAAAAGGTTAACCACCTAAGAACTAATCAAAATAGTTTTAAAAGGTGGCTATTATAAAATAGCTTCTAATAAAGTATAGAAATATTATAAGAGTTATTCAGAATATAATTTAATAGAATCGTCTACAATTATTAACCTATAACAAACATGAACTATGTAAAAGCTCTTTATTTTTTAATGGAACTCTCATTTGTTAAATATAGGAGTATTCATACTTCATGCATTAAAACAATAAAATCTCAGGAATCTATAAAACATTGAAGTAAACAAGAAGCAAACTCTAAACGAATATCTTACATACGTTATTCCTTTTCATGTACAAAACCATAACTTCATTTATAAGATAATCTACATTGTAAAACTATAACAAGGCCCTTTAATTTCAAGCTTCATTGATATCACACGATAATTTGAAAGCGACAGATATATGGATTAGCCAACCGTTTGACCAATATCCTTGATTTCACAAACACCGGACTTCTGAGAGAAAACTTTTATTGAACTATAATTACCGTGAGACCTTATTTATCTTAATAAAATAATTTAATTATAAAAATGTAAAGTTAAATCTGATGGTAGCTTGGATCTATATGGTTCGACCCCATCAGCTTTTAATAGGCAAATTAGGACAGTTATTAAGATAATATAATGTGATTCTTTATATACAATTTTTACGACCTTATTAAGTTTTCGCATATATAGTGTGGAGTTAAAGATAGTAATAGGTATTGATTAAAATATTGTTTTTGATTTTTCGTTATATAAATTTATAGTTTTTCATTTTATTCCTTTTATAGTAATATTGTGGTAACTTATATGTTAATATACATAAATTATATGACATATATAATTTAGTAGTAAGTTAATTGTATGTATCTAGTTGGTATGCCTTAATAATAATTAATAATAAATAAACAATATGTAATGAGACGACATGAAATTCTTAATCATTGATACAGGAAAAGGTCGGTAGCAAATCATTGAATAATTAATGGTGTCATCTGTTAAGTCAAATATTTATCATTAAATGAGCTTCCTGTGCTGCCATCGATGATCATAAAGTTAATTTACCTCACTCCTTCAAGTATCGAGTTATGTTTACTTTGATATTATCCGTTGAACATAGACTGTACTTACTAATTAAGGCAATCTAAATTAAATATAGACATTATTGTTTTATGACTCATATATCAGACAATAATTAATTTTATAATTTTACTAAATATTTTAAATATGACTACTGAATATTTTAAATATTGTAATTAATTTAGAAATCAACAACGATAAATATCCTCGCACCTTGAACCAATTACTACGAAACAGAAAGACCTATTAAAAATATCATCGCATAATTATTCAACCTCCTAGGTCTCATATCCTTGTAATATTTCAATTTACTACATTTAATGACAGACCAATATCGATGGCTTTCGTGACAATGCACAATATTGCGATACAACATGATTTAAAACGGCCTTTATTACATTATCTATAACGTAGCTTTGTCCCTGACACCCCACTTGCTATTGGATATTTTATTATAAAAAGCTGCGGTCACCACCAACTTATATCACACACTACTTGCCCTCATAACCAAACAAACGTTAATCCGTAATAACAACAAAATGATTAGCAAAGTACGTTTTAGCCGTAATTGTATTTTAAGGCGTTTATAATTCACTTTTGCTATATAGTTATTATTTGAATTGAACTAATTTTATATAAATTAAAAACATTATTGAATAATTATATAAAAATGTATACCATATAAGTTGGAAATATTATGTACAAATCTATGTAAATTGTCTATTTCTAGATCATCGCATTCGGTGCTTTCTTAGCCGCAGCTAAGGCAGGTCTCCACGGCCATGCTGTGTCATCTCAGAGCATCGTACGTCACGATGCTGGATATGCGGCTCCCGCATACGCCCCATTAGCCTATGGTGGACATTATGGAGCACCTTCGTACCAATACGATGGTCATGACACCTACGTAAGTATTCAATTTTCACCAGAAAGTTATAACTATAGGATATATTGGCGACAATAAATCTCATTAATTTTTTCAACACTAGCGGCGCCCCGCGGTTTCCCCTCTTCCATAATATTTTTATATATTATAGCCTATGTATTTTTCTGATGAGTGAAAAACTATAAAAACACATTAAAGTCCGTTCAGTGGTCCTCGTGAGAAATAGTAACCAAAATACTTACAAACTTTCGGTTTAGAATATTACTAAGGACTTAGATTATACATTATGCTAGAATATATCGAAATTTCTTAGAATTCTAAAATGATTACTTTTTCGCAGGCGCACCCCAAATACGACTTCGCATACTCAGTGGCTGACCCTCACACCGGAGACCACAAGTCCCAGCACGAGAGCCGCGATGGTGATGCGGTGCACGGTTCTTACTCTCTAGTTCAGCCTGATGGTTCCGTACGTCAGGTCCACTACACTGCTGATGACCACACTGGGTGAGATATTTCGATTGTATACAAAAAGGCCCTTGACTTTATAGCATACCCGGCATAGACATAATTAAAAGGGTTCTATCATAAACAGATAATGTTAATTAGCATCAAACAATACTTTATTCATTTGAATTATAGATATAAGCAAATTTGATTAATATTACTATATTAATTAATATTTCAGATTCAACGCAGTTGTCCACAACTCAGCACCTTCAGTTCATCCTCAACCCGCCTACCACCATTACTAATTATTGAAAAATCAAATTTCCAAAAACGTATTATATATGTATATATTATTTTATAAGTTATTAAACCTTATATAATTAATTACGTTTTTTCTTTTTCTTGACTTATTTTGTTTCTTTTTAACGCAGTTCTTATTCTAAAATATATTATGAAAATCTTAGATTGTTGCTATCCGCAATTCATCACAAGAATTTTGCAGATACATTAATCAGAATCAGATACATTAGTCTTGTGGCATTATAAAATATGTCAGGATTTGCTAGTGTCAATTAAAGGGCACTGACATTCATACATCTTTTTACATCTAAACTGCCCGAAAGGCAAAATATGTTATTGCTTACGATATTTTCCGTAACGAATACAAGCATTTAAATACAAATACTTGCTAAATATCTTTTCGATCTATTATTGAATTAGGTCAGATTTTTTTTTAGTTTTTAGTTAAGGTGTGTATTATTTCTCTATAAAAATATTTTCATTTATGTATTCAAAATCTGTTTATTAATATATATATATATAAGATTTGGGTATATCTATCTCAGAACGAATTCATGTAACATTCTTCTTTATTACATCTGAGGTACTTTTAAAATGCGCACCAATTTTTATATTGCAAATAATAATTTTTAACGGAAGCTTATGCTCGTTGTTCTGATCCTTTGTGAAAAGTATTTCGAATCTAGATTTTATATTTTAATAGTTACTTTATTTTAAAAATAAAGTAATAAGTTTAAGTAAAGCTTTTACGTTTTAGAGCTTTTTTTTTATATCCAAATAAAATAGAAAAGTTAGTATATTATTTTCTGTTAGTTCAAAATGAACTACATTCATTAAGTTAAATGTAGTGTGACACTCTTTGTGCTATTTTTCAGGGTCGTCCTAGTATATGTGAAATCTTCTATAAGACTAATACAAAAGGTTAACGAATAAGATTAGGCTATTTATAATGTTTTTTAATAATTTAACGGTAAACCACGATTTCTCCCCTGTCGTTTTTATGCATACATTTCGTAGATCAATAGTAATCATTGCAGACAATTAAACTTGTTATTTCTTAGTGTAGCCGTATTTTTTAACCGTTACCGAAACTCAATATTGTTTAAATTAGATTATGAACATAGTCTGTAAGGAACATTTACAGACTCTTAATGCTTTAATAAGTATTTGTTGAATCGACTATTTACTGATCTACAATAAACTATAAGAATTCTAGGAAAAATATACGATAAAACCTCCCAGCCTTTGGGTATATTTTTTTGATTGTAAACTCAATTGAGGTTGTTGTAAAATATTTATAATTTAAGAAGGGTTTTAAATAATTAGAAGCGTTTTTATTCTTTGTTAATAATTACTAGATATATTGAATACTAGCCTCTGTCAACGACTTCGCTTGCGTTTATGTCGATTTTGTTATTCACGTCTAGTTTGTCTATGATGTTGTTTTTGGGTAACTTAAATGAATCTATGATTTTTTCAAATTATCCATTAGATGTGTAGAGGAATAATAAAAAATATATTTAAATGAGGAAAAATCCCTTGAGTCCCGTCGGAGATTAGTCCGTAGAAAGAATAATGCAAAAAATATTGTATTCTATATTTTTTTAGATGTATGGATCGCAATTACCAATAACTTGCAATTTTTATTCGTCTCCACTAATAGAAAACTTAATGTATTAAACCTGATTGATAACCTTACAAATTTTAATATCTTTTACTAAATGTCTGAAATATATAACGAAATTTATCCGTTCTATTTCAATTAAGATGATAAGTTTACGCAGGACATGCCACAAAAACTGTGCGACATAGTTGTAGTAACAGTAATTTATCTTACAGGTATAAATTATAAATTTCTTAACGAACATCAAAAGAGCAATTCTGTACGCAAAAACATGTGTTGTGATGCAAAGATTTAAGTAAATTATCACATATATTACAAGATTCGTACTAAGAAGATATCGCATACTAAATCTTCAAAAATTTTATCGACTGGAACACATGAATACGATGAGATTTGTAAATAGAAGAAGGCCGACTTTAAAATTAGAATTTAAAATTAGACTGAAATGATATAATTTATTATTAGAGGCAATGAATTTCAATTGACCTAATTAAACTATAATTTATATTTCATATTTATATTTCGTGCTTTCCATTTTTTTTAATATGCATTATATTACATATAGGATCATATGCTATTTACATAATTTAAACTATTTGATTATTTTTGGGAGCTCAGACCTAATTGGTATCTTTTGGTTGGCTAGTAATTATATCAAAACTGATTGCATTTATATACGAGTATAAAATAAAAATGAAACTATGCGCTATTTATATTTCAGGTATGAGACAAACGTAATTCTTGTTCAAGCTCACGAAGTAAATAAATTCCATAAATATGTGTCACTTCACATTCATACAATCTATTCCTCATTCTTACCTCACCTAACGCAAGTACCTGAAACAATAACTTCTTATCATGATCCAATTTGACCCATCAACGTGGTACAGCAACGAAATTCGCATGATATTATTGTTAACTAACAATCATTTAACTGATAAAGTGTAATGAGAGAACGGTGAAGACAAAGAAAAGCGACCTTGTTGTAATATAGACGATCTGAGAAGCGCTCTCGACGCCCCACCGGAGCTGAGATGAGATTTCTTATAAAACTCACGATTAATGTTCTAAGGTATGTCAGTCACAGTTTCACATCCATCTCAAAAAATGATCGCCCAAGTAAGCCATTTCTTCCTAAAATAATACTTTTTATTTAAATTACTTTTATTTTCTAACACTAATTTTATTATTTTACAGATTTTCGTGATAGGTGCTGTCATAGTCGCAGCTCAAGCTGGGCTTTTAGGCCACGGTCGAGGAGGGTATGGACAACACGGCCTGTCACCGTATGCAGCTCCAGGTGTCAACTTCAATAGCGCTCCAGTGGCGTCTGCACATTCTCTGGGATTTGCTGCGCCTTTAGCTCATTCGAATACCCTGGCTCATGCAGATCCTCTTGCTTTTAATGGTCCTTTAGCTCACGGAGGAGCTCTTGCAAATCCAGGCTATCTTGCAAACGGTGGGATTTTAGGCCACAATGCAGCCCTTAACCCTGCTGCTTATCCTGGTTACTCACCTTTCTCAAATGCCCTGGGTGGCCCACAAGGCCCTGCTCCACTCAGTCATGCCAATACTCTTGGTCGTGCTATATCTCATGTCGACAGAACTGATGTGATACAATCAAATCATTTTGCTGGTCATAATGGTGCTGGACCCTTGGCACATTTTGCACCTCTTGGTCACTCAGCCCCTCTTGCTCCCACTTACAACGTAGCTCCCGCTGCCCCCATAGCTCATGTTTCAAATATAGTGCATCCAGCACCACTAGCCCATGCAGCTCCTTTAAATCAAGTCCGTCCATTGGCCCATCCTAGTCCTTTAGCTCACCCCGTACCCTTAACCCATTCTGCTTCTTTAGCCCAAGCAGGACCTCTAGCCCATGCTGTTCCATTACCTCATGCTGCGCCTTTTGCCCGTGCTGGTCCTTTGCCAGCCCACCTTGGAGCTCTAGCTCACCCTGGAGCTCTAGCTCACCCTGGAGCTTTAGCACACGCTGGACCTTTAGCCCATGCTGGACCCTTAGGCCACGCAGGATCTTTGGCCCATGCTGGACCTTTAGGTCTCACTGGTTCTTTAGCCCATGGTTCTCCTTTAGCAGCTCCGCTTAGTCACCCTGTTTTGAATTCTGCTGGACCTTTAGCTCACGCTGCCTCTCTTGGAAATGATCTGGGCAGATACGGTTATGCTAGGCAATATGCTGGCGCCGATAACTACTTCGTACGTATCTATCTTATAATGTGTTCATTTTATTTTTATTTCATTTGAGCATTTCTATAAAAAAGAAATTATAACTTTTCAGTCGCATCCAAAGTACCAATATTCGTATTCCGTTGAGGACCCCCACACCGGCGACCATAAGGCGCAACAAGAGAGCCGGGATGGTGACGTCGTAAAAGGAGAATATTCTTTAGTTGAAGCAGATGGCTCTTTAAGAAAAGTGTCCTACGCCGCTGATGACCACCATGGGTAAATAATTTGAATGTTCCTAATGTTTATATGTATTGCACCTTATATCCGGTGTTCGATATTGCTCTTTTACAAATAGGAAGCTTTAGCGCATAAGTTCATAGTCAGCCATGTGGTGGTCAAACCTGTTTGAGTATCGTATGAGCATCGACCTCACTTAACCTCGGATGAATCAACATAATTAAAATATAGTTTAACTATTTTATCAACCTGTTTTGACATCTAGATTGAATAATTCAATCTATCTAAGATATACAGGATATTGTTTATGAATAGTCTTTAATGTGAATAGAGGTATGTTGCATTAGTTTTCGGGTTTTATTCTTAATTAAAATAATATCAAAATATAAACGGAGATGGTGGTGGTATGGTATAACTTAAAATTATTGACTATCTGAAGCTCGCCAAAATATTAATGATACGAGCCCTATTATCATTTGTAATCTTCATTATAATTGTTACAGTTTCAATGCAGTCGTCCACAACTCCGGCCCTAGTCATCAAGTCTACTCCTCACAACATCATCATTGATGATAGATCTCACTAAAATATTATCGAATGTTATGCTGTATCTTGTTAAACCGATGTAATCAATGATATTGAAAGTAAAAATGTAAAGTAAGTCAATAAAATTATTACAAAAAGACCTTGTTTCATATTTATTGATCAATAATTAAAATTACAAATTCAACCCGAAAATGTCTTATCAAGCCTGCGATATATCTTAAAAGTAATTTTTGAATAATATTTTTTGTTTTTAACTGTAAACCTTAATCCTAAATGGTGTATTTAAAATGTCTCTCAAGTCACACAAACCTATTTAAAATCATTTAATTACTACGCGCAAGATCGTGTCTATGCAGTACTTACTAGTCGAGTTTATACGCAACATTACGGTAGCAAATTGGATAATGTCTAATTGAAATACTTTCGTCACCGCATTTTTGCATTAATTTTTATAGTCTCCTTTCATATTATTAAGGCATTCTAGGTTAATATCTTTATATATGCATATTAAAAAATAACATATTATTGCACCGTTTTTATTTATTGAAAAAGTAATGCTGCAAAAAAAGTTGACAACTTTTAAATTTCAGCTTTTTTTGACGAGGAGGAAATGCCTTACGCATACCGTATATCCTGTCATGAGCCCTTAAATAGTTACTCTGCTAACGAGCCATCTAATCGCTCGGAGTACTAGGATGGAATATCTAAAACCTTCTAGCCTTACTAACATTTCCACCGCCGTAGGACCATTGGATCGCGGTTGCTAACGAACATACCGACAAAAAACAAAATCACTTTTTGAAACTGTCTTCATTAAAATGATAGATATATTAAAATTATCCGTACAGATGTAAGGCCCTAATGGTAGTATTGACACGAAATGTCCACACAACGTAATAGCAGGCTAGAGAAATTGCGTGCAATAATTCGCTCTTACGCCCATGCCCTAGAGATAAATATCCAATTATAACCACTAATTATTCAACTGCGATACAATTTAAATAGTATAAGCCGTAACTACAAACTTATTTGTAATGTTAGAAATGTTCGGAAAAATTGGGCAATAATATAAACTAAATTGAGTAAGAACAAATGTTTAACACTAGCTTCTGACAGGCTTCTCTCGCGTTCATATCGATTTTTACACCTTGGATTACATTATTGGACTTTTAGAAGAACCCTTATTTTCAAAAACATTAGGGTTCCTTACTAAAAACTTTAAAGCATACATAAGCCTTCCTTGATAAATGGGTTATCCAATACTAAAATAATTTTTCAAATCCGACCAGCGGTTCCTGAGAGTAGCGCAATCAAACAAACTACTCAGCTTTATAACATTAGTATAGATTTAACAATCAACCCTAAGCCAAATAAATCTGAATTTTAATAAAAAAAATTAAAGCTTACATTTGATCTTGATCTTATTTCACCAGTTCCGTATCGATTCGTGATTTTAACGCACGAATAACCTCAGCACCCTAGATCTCATGATCTACCGGATCAATAATTAATGTACGTAATATTTTTTTTAGATTTATGGCCAATTTATGTTATGTATAAAATATATTTTTTGGATTGTAAAGCAGGTTATATTCATTTTCTCTTCTTAAAGATTATGCGATATTGAGTATTCTACAGATTACCCGTCATAATTACGTTTTGTATGAATGAAGTATCTAAAACAAGCTAGATTATAGTGTACACAATGATCTTTTAATCGATTTTATAAGATCATTAACCAACTTGCGATAATATCAAACGCTTATGATCGCACTACGGACACGGGTTGAGAAATCGAATACCATGGTAACTACCATAATCAGAGTGACTACCGCGTAGTTTTTCCAAGCCCGCTTATTGTTTTGTAATATTTATCGTTAACAATGAATTTTTGTACCCATATGGGTTGACATTTCTAATTGATTGTGTAGTTACATTTAATTTAACCTTGCACCAAATTTTAATAATTAATTAGATATCTATCGCAAAAGATACGTATATGATAACAATACTTAAGTAAGGTGATGCAAAAACGACAAAAATTTTGGAGCACTTAAAAGCTTTTTAGTCTCTTAATTCTTACCTTAGTTTAAAACTTCCTACTAGGATTATCTAAACTAAAAAAAACCGGGCAACATGGAGCTTCATATATAATAAAAATTCATTTATATCTGAAATCTAAATATGTTCTTATATTTTGAATAGTCTCAATTAGATTTAGGTCGATTTCCATTCACATCATCGTCTTTTACGAGGTAGATATACGTTTTTAGCCTATTTTTTTTTGTTGTTGAAATGTTTATTATTTTTAAATATCTACCAGTAAGATAAGAAAATATTTTGCGTCATAATTACTTTAAAAATTACAAATCGCATTGTCTGCATTGTAATGTAAAAAAAAATATTCTTTTTTAAATAGGTATTCTTTTCATTTGTTAAACTAGAAATTGAAAATGAATTAATTACATAAAAAGTTCCATAAACGGGTAGGCTTTGCATATTATAGCCAGTGAACTTTATTTTTGATACTAAATACAGATAAATAATTTCGCTTATTCCTTATTATGGAAATTGATAACTATGATTACGAAAAACTGCCAACGACACTTACTCTGGGTTATTTCTCAAACATTTACACTACCTCAGGTGATTTAGATAAGCAAAACTTGCTTTAAAGGCTGCCTTAAAACAATAACGAGCATTAAATGACATTGCACATAGTTCTTACCATTGATGTAATAATGCTACCCTGAAAAAACTAAAACCAAAGAAAATAAGATAAAGCTTTCAGATTTTATAAGTTTAGATTTTATTTTCTGTGAATATAAATCTTCAAAGCTGCGTGTATAGTTATTATTATTTAGTAATATACAAATAAATAACACTAACTATAAAAATATGTTAAGATCCAGAAATATATAAAATAGGTAATAAATCATGATTTCAACCGCACATGTAGCTTGAGGGCGCTAACGACGAATGTGAGGAAGGAGGCCTATTATCGAAGGTGCAAAACGAACGACCTCGCCGCGCTATGTCAAAGTTACGGAACTTACTGACCGCAAACCCCACCACTTACAGGGCTGTCCAGTAAGTTTTGGATTTCATATAAAAGTCCAGGCTGCCATGTTAATATTATCAGTCATCTACTCTGATTAACAGTGCAAAATGTTCTCCAAAGTAAGTGGCTTAGGCTTAGATTATATGTTTTCTTTATATACATACAATTTTCTTTCATTATCCTTTCATTCTTTTTATAGCGTCTCTATAGAATAAATATATTAATCAATAATTATTTCTAGATCGTCGCCCTTAGCGCCGTATTGGCAGCAGCCAATGCTGGCTTCCTCTCAGGACACCACGCGTCCGCTGTGTCTTCCCAAAGCATTGTGCGTCATGACTCCCCTGTCCACGGATACGGATCTTCGTACTACGCCGCTCCCGTAGCCCACGCTGCTCCCATTGTACACGCCGCACCCTTAGTCCACGCCGCCCCCATTGTTCACGCTGCACCCATTGCCCACGCCGCTCCTATTCAAGCTGAATACGTAAGTTTGAAGTTTAAAATCTTATCTTTTATACAGTAATGTATTGTATAATAGACTTTGTGTTAATTTGTTTTTTTATTTTGAAATTTTTAGTCTCACCCAAGATACGACTACTCTTACTCTGTCGCTGACCCTCACACCGGTGACCACAAGTCTCAACACGAGAGCCGTGATGGAGGTGCTGTCCACGGCAGCTACTCCCTGGTTGAACCTGATGGTTCTGTCCGCAAAGTAGATTACACCGCTGATGATCATCACGGGTAATTCATTATTATTTCAAATCACATAAGGACTTAATAGTTGAAGTCATTGTACAATGTAATGCAATTACTTTAGACGTTTTAAATACTTATAAGACCAAAATTACTTACAGTTTCAACGCTGTAGTACACAAGACCGCCGGCCACCACCCCGCCCCTGTTGTCCACGCCGCCCCCATTTTACACGCTGCCCCCATCGTACACGCTGCCCCTCTCGCCCTCGCTCATGGGCATCATGGTTACCATTACTAAACGACTAGGCTATATTAATGTGATGAATGTATGATTGTGATATTTATGTGTATATGAAATGTGTATAATGTTCGATACTCATTATTGTAAATAAATGTACAAGTTTGCTGATCAGTATTTTTTGGTTTTATTTTTAATAATAGGTGTGCCCAATTTAATGAAGCAGAATTGATGTAATTTTAGTGGTGTAACTTAACGAACTGTTTACTCATAGGTCCTTGTTTTCACTAATAGGATTTTATAGGTGTAACAAGTAAAATACATATCTGACCACAGAAGAAAATACATAATAATAATCTCAAAATGGTAAGTTATAAAACAATGGAAGAAATTAAATTTAATCTATTTAAGTTCTAGATTATATAATACCTGCTATTTTATTTATTTGTAAAATGCGTTACACTTTATCTGTCATACAGAGCCTCTTAAATTTTGTTTGATGACAAATATTGCACTCGTTTTGTTTCAATTTATTATGAAACAAATGTTCAGTTAATCTCATTATAAATAAATCACAAAATCTTCACATTGGCATGCCTGTAAGATTCATAACTAACCCGATACTAATTTCTTAATTTATAACGGAATAATATTCTAATATATTATAATAATTCACATATTACCCTTGAAACGTTGCGATAGTCAATGGCCCAAAATGTAATTATTAGTATACTCGTAGTTGTTACTAGACACGCTCACTTGCGTGCGAGCTGAAATTGTACTTCTAATTTTGGCATTATAATTATCGTTCAACAAACACTTGCGCAAATGTTCTCATTATATTCTAATCTAATTCAATCTATCGGCAGTATAGTTTTATATTTGAGCAATTAACACTCTATACGAAGGCTCCATTCATTAAGTCAGGTTGCAATGTTTATTCATGTAATAAATTCATACTTCTTTACTTATTTCGACATTAATATGACAGTAACTACAACACATAGAAGCCAATTTAAACGCAATCATTATACACAAATATGCGTCGCGTTGGTCGGACAAATAGGTAGCCCATTACGTGCGAAATTGTCAAGAAATAAATTGCTGCCAATTTTCTATGGTTTGTACTTTGTAGGTTGTAGGCAGAGGTTATATTTTGAAATGTCATTAACATTTCATAGACAAACTCCTTAGCGTGTTTCTATAAGTTGTCTTGTGATATATAATCAAATCGATATAGGATTTTGCAGGGAATTATCTCTAGTGTGTAAGGAAAATTCTTTCCAAGGACGTCAAATTCCCCTATATCGACTATTATTGTATGAATTACTACAAGAAGTAAGTCATGCTTGCATTTGATAGACATTTTTTCCAATCGAATTTCCAATTTTCTTATATTGTTGGACAGGCAAAATCATAAAAGCCTTAACTAAATGCCTCTCTAAGACACATATTAAGGGCTTATGATTAAATTAAAAAATTTCATTTCTAATCAAGATTTTAATATTACAATTTTGAATAAAAAGTAAGATACATTTTTAACAATAACTCTTATGTTCACAACTGTCATTAATTTTAAAACCTTATCTTGAGATCAAACAATCTATTTATCCCTAGTGGTGTGTACACAATAACTTGCAAAAGTATTACAATTTCTTGGATAAACTACACTGCCACTGTGATGAGAAAAACTATTAGGATAACTGATCAGTACTTGCTATTTTTCTGGCTTAATGTCTTTATACTTAGGTCTTAAAATAGTTTCATCGTAATATTTTGCATATTATTGCGGAAATATTTCCACTATACATTTAAATCATCGTAATGTGATAAGATAAGTAATTGGATTATCGACGTTCATTTTTTATGAATTCTTTGTTATTACAAGGTGTTATTAACACTGTTGCTAGTTAACACATAAAACACATTACTGCTGACAACTTACGTAAAGCAGAACTGTATTATTGTGACATAAAATGTAAATATGGCTAAGTTTTTACTACCAATGCGGAACTGTGAAGATATGGCTCGGCATATTTATATTATTTAAAATCTCATAAACTCACATTTCTAAAAATTAACTCTAAACCCAAAGTACAGCGTTTGAAATAGTTAATTCCTTTAGATCTTATTAATCTATTAATATATATTTTATTGATAGTAATTTAAAAAAATAAGAAGGTAAGTCTAGCTACGAAACATACCTATCAAAGAACTATCTTTTAAATATCAGTATTGTATCTCTGATACAAAAAAACTTATCAAAATCAGCCCATTTTCTTATATTTTTAAGACCTACGATGCCACACATTTTAAACTTATAAATAATATAAACACATAATTCTATAGAATAAGGTTTAAATGGTGAGTTACCAACCATTTGTCCGTTTTCACTACCCAAGATCGTATTACACAATATTCCATTGATAGTCGTTTTTTATAAATACCACATATTGTTCCCACAACAATCATAATAGTTCGTAGTATTTATGTTTAAATGTCATAATATAGTATTTCTTAGTTTTATTTATAGCAATAAGTACGTATTGTACTTATTTGTAAGACTAGGCTCCTTTATAAATGACGATCTTTTTTATCTGTCGCAACATCGCCAAAGTAAAAGATCTTTTGTGTAAATCTTTTAAAACTCAACCTACCTTTCAGAACCTACCATTCACAGAAATTACTACCAACGTTCAGAACTTGGATATAGGCTGTAAATATCCAAAATCTTTAAATATTTAGAATTGTTGTTATTAATCTATAAAAGTACTTATAGTTTAAGGTGCGAAAATATGATTACAACTTTTTCCCTAATGTAACAGATTACGATAGAGTTAGGTGGAACATAAGTAACGCTGAGAAATTAATCAATAGAGTTTTGCTCTGATATTTCCCACAATTATAACTTCTATATAAGTTGATAAAGTTAGCTAACTCAGTCACTCATGTCCCCGATCTAACATTAGACTGAAACAAACTTTTAAAAATAGTGCGAAATGTATAAGGTAAGTGAACTTCTTTATAGCTAGTACGTACATACCGGTGTCTCTCAGAGATCATCACTTAAATTCATATTAAAAATCTTACATTCACGGAAATCCGAGCGCAATTGAGTAAAACTTATGTGAAAAATAATATCTAAATTAATTAATAACAATAATCATTTCAAATAAAGGCCCTAATTTAATCCGATGACAGCGACAAAACTCGAAAATCAAAAAGCGCTTGATAAAGTTCTTCGAACGAAGTGTAGAGATGTAAAATTGAATTGTAAGATCTTTTTTCTTTTCAGATCGTAGCAACGTGTGCTCTCGTATCTTTTTGTCAAGCAATATTTCCATTGCACCATCATCACCATATTCCAACTGCGGTATCACATCAACAAATCGAGAAACACGATGGACCTCATCACCCGATAGCAATTCATCATCCGGTGCCAATTCATCACCCTGTGCCAATTCATCACCATATACCATTGCATCATGTGCCAATCCATCACGTCCCACATGTACCGATTCACCATGACCATTATGTAAGCGAAATAGGTTTTTGACGTTTAAAAAATTAGGAAGTAGAGAATTTTAATGCTTCATCATCATTCGATAATATTAGTAATCTTAAACTTTCAAAGTTATAGAATTTATTTATATGCCTAATACTTTAGGCGCGAACTAAGAGAAATTAAAAAAATTGTAGTGATTATATTATTATCTGTTGTCTGTTTTTCTTTGATATGTACATAAGTACATAAGACTCATTTGTTTATAAACTATTTGATTGTACGGGACCTTAAGTAGCGTGTCGGAGGCACACTTTGGCAATAAGTCGTATTGTCACGTCATTGCTTTTGAATTTAATATTTGAGCGCGCGTCGGCTTTCACACGCCAATGTGAAAAATGTGAGAAATAATTAACACGCATAATAATGTAACATCTTACGTTTATCTGGTGGTGATAAGATTAGGTAATTTTTAAATGAGTAACTTTCAATAAACAATGTACATATAACAACGTTTATTTATCCTAGTCACAAATGTATTCTTCTAAAATAGTGTTTATTTTATATTTATAGTCTAAATGTGTAATTATACAACATTTTTTTAAAGGATACAAACCAAAGTTAGTGCCTCTAATGCCCTGCTGCATACATTTATATTTCTCCTGGTTGTAAAATTATCGTTGATCTGCATTTAGTATAGTAACCTTATTTTTATTTTCCAGGCATTCCCAGAATACAACTTTGCATATTCAGTCCACGACCACCACACCGGAGATGTGAAATCTCAGCATGAATTTCGTCACGGAGACGTTGTACAAGGAGGCTACGAGTTGGTAGAACCTGATGGCAGGACTAGAAAAGTAGAATATAAGGCGGATGATCATACTGGGTTGGTACTTTTAAATACATTAGATTTAGCTTGAGAAACTTAAAAAATTTTCTCGTACATAATCTACAGTTCTGAAATGAACATTCGAACCTATAGTCATTTAGTTGGGAAACACCTCAGGACCTTCTTAGTAACGAATTACTGACAAATGAGGCTTGTCGTCACCTGACGAGCCATAACGAATTCATAATGAAATATATTTGTTAAACTAAGCAATAAATTGAAGGTTTTCTGTTTAAAGGGTATCAGAGGAAGCGTTCAATTTATTGGATACTTTATAATATATACCATGAAATTAGTTTATACATTTGTGTCGGATGCAACAACAACGATACCAAGAAAGCAGTATAAATCAGATCTAATCCTCAATTTTAGATTGAGCAAGTTTTATTAATACGCGTATAAGAAAAATAATCAGCATAACAGAACACAGTGCGAACAATATTCTCACTTATGAACTCACGGCTTTTTATTATTTTGGAAAAGTCGGAATATTATATTACGATGAAGTCAATACAACTAGAATAAGACAAGATTCTATGACATATCTTTGTTACAGATTCAATGCAGTCGTACATCACTCATCGCCTCACCATCATTTCCATTTACACCAACAAATTTAATTTTTAACTTTGCTTAGTATACATATGTTTACCAAAAATGAGAATAACTTAGTGGGAATAAAAAGTTTACGTTAATATAGAGTTTTATTTATTAGCTTTCACTTAACGTAATCGATATCGAACAAATAATTTATATATATAATATTTATTTATTATTTGTAGAAATTCTCTTAATGGATTGACACCCATATATTTCAGCGGATTATAGGTATGAAAATGATGCAAGTTTTTTGACAGTATTCAATAGAGAACCGCATACTCTGTCTGTCGGTTTATTGTAGGTCTTAACCTACAATAAACAAACGCAATGAAATAGTCGAAATAAAATGGTTGACGACGCAATGTAGTTTATTCCCAGACATTTATAGCTACACCTCATAATTTAGTAATATTAAAGTTCATGACTGACACTTATAAATATTGACAGATATTTTATCTACCTACGATGTAAACAGGATTTGCTAATATCTACGATGTAACTATAAGAATATCTAGTGACTCGAATATAAGTAATTATTTTCTATCTTGGAAATCTGGAATTTTTTAAAAATTAAACCAAGGCATATAAATTATAATCATATATTTTCTATTTTATATAAATGTGTAATCCAAATTCCGTTTCTTCATTTAGATACAGTAAACGAAGAAATAAACAAACACTAAAGGAGGCTTGGTTTTATACTAACTAAATATATTATTAAATATTTATTAAATTGAAATGACATGTAAAACATTAATAAAATATATAATGTTTTAATTGAAGAATTCTGTTCTCAGCAGAATTTTAGCGGATGTCAGTACGATATTGTATAACTAAATAATATAATTTATAACTAGACTGAACATGCAATATATTAT
>JAOSYY010000010.1:12040091-12063296 GCA_025727935.1 Hebomoia glaucippe
ATAAAATTTTACTAAATTGACACATGTCACATCGGCATGCGGGGCGGTCCCTACGCATGCTCAATGCGAGCTTGTACGCAAAATAAATTGTTCCTTTGTTATACTAAATTAATATCAGGATGAGGACTTTTAAAATAAAATTGGTTTGCCAATGGTAAAGATGGAACCAACTTTATTTTCAAAATATATTCTTAAAAGCAACATGAGGTCGTTTAGGGATGCTGAGAGTTCCACTGAAGCATTTGGAGGCGACTTCGTTTTTGGTCGTGAAATAACCAATGGGTCTACTGCACTGGTTGATTGAAGGTGGCACTATCTGCTAGGCTTTTTGTCAGAATTACCCGGGGACGTTACATTACTTCTTGTTATTAAGTATGAGTTGTTTCCTTATATAAAGCAGCGAGATGCAATCAGTAGAGTGCCGAAGAAATTCCTTCAGGATATGTCCACGTACACTTTGGAAATGCATAAATCGACGATCGTATAAGCAATAGCAAAATTTTCGAATTAGTTGTCGAATTTTTCAATCGCAAATCACTAGTAGCAAGAAATTAATATCAATATACCAAATTATATAAATAAAGTAGATAAAACAAAAAAATCAGGAAATTGCAGTAAAATAAACAGTAATGAGTGTGTAAGTAGTATAAAGATCGTCTTTTGCTTCATTTCCTAAACCCTAAGTTATGTTCGTATTAGTTAATAATATAAAAACGCATAAAATAAATAAATAAATTTGTATGATTTATTTCTAATACATATGTTTTTATCGAAAAACTTGAGAATAAAAATTAGTTTAAGTATTTCGATAAGACAGACTATATTCATTAAAAACTATATATTATATTAAAAGCCTAAAACATCTTTAATAATAGTTTCTACTCTCATTAATGTTTAACTTTTTTTACCTCTTAGGTATCAAGCTGTATCACATTACACTTTCAAAGACATATTGAATACAACATAGTACATTAGTACATACCCTTAGTTGTACAACCACAAGAAAATATTTATTTGACATATAATCACTTTAATTGTATTGTGAAATGTGTATATAAATTTTAATTGAACTTATCGCAATAATTCTATATCGCAATAATTTCGATAATACGTAGTTTAATAATGAACACGTTGAATATTACAAATTTTTACAGTTAATTTAAATCAGGATAATTTGAAATGCATGTTCTATGTGCAATCCCTCAATTTATTAAGCTCTGTAAAACTACCTTCATATTTGCATGTCACGCTAACAAATACACAATCAATACATTAAAGCCTATAAACGCACGCTAACGTAATATTAATTATTTTAATATTCAATAATCACTGATAAGTTATACTTACGTGATTAACACCTGCCCTTGAAGACCGCAACGGATGTAGTTCAAAGTTTCACGTATAAAATCGATAGATTTTCTTCAGACAGGATATAATTAACCAAATGTCTTCACAATAATTAAAGAATTCTTTACAAAGCGTTTCAAGCATGCATATAAACATCGTCGCTCATAAGAGCATCGTAGTTTCATAATATCAGGATTATCACCAACATGTGGTTACAGGTGGGTTTCTGTATTTAATTTAAATATATTTCAGTTATATTTCAGTCTTTGGTAATTATAACTTGAATTCATTTTACATTTTCAGCTTTCCGCAATCTGTCTCCTGGTTATTGGAGTACAGAGTAATGCAGTTTCATATTCTTCTCGTTCCGACGGTCATGGCCACCACGGGCACAACAGGCATCATGATTATGGACATGGCCTGAATCTGCCGTATTATGGATATCCTTATGCCCACAATTATGGGTACTACAGTAACCCATACTTAGGTCACGGTATCTATAACGTTGGTCATAACTATGGCTATGATCACTACGACAACCACCACCACCGTCACCACCACGGACATCACGATAGGCACGGACATGGGCATGGACATGGACATGGTCATGACCACGGCCACGGCCACGGCTACTACGGTCATCTTGGTTACATAAGCCACGGTTACAACTATGGTCATTCTTTAGGCCTCGGCCACCACGACGGACTCCACGGCTACAACCATGTGCCTCACCACAACGCATACTCAAATGTATTAATTAACCGTGGACACCACGGTTACAACCACGGTTATGGCCATGGCTACCATAATGCGCCTCTACATCCCAACTACATCCACGGGCATAACGATCACGTAAGTATTGCTATGAAGCTAAGGACATCATAGAGTATCGTAATTATACTTAAAAGTACTAATTTCGTTTAGATTTCTGAATTTTTATTCGTTTCACGATTAAAGGATATATTTTGTGCTATAGCATATAGCGGGCTCCTTTAGACATTGAGCCATTACAAAGGAGAATATGAATATATTAACAATTTTTAAATTATTAAAATGTGTCGTACATACCAGTTATTCCTAACGCTGGTAATATTTGTTACGTCTTTAAACGTTTATTAAACGATAAACTTATACTTGAAGGTTTCGAATTTTGAAACCTTCAGTCATAATAAGGTAAAATATGAATTTTTCAGTATGCGTTCCCCGAATACAACTTCGCATATTCAGTCGTTGACCCCCACACTGGTGACAACAAAGCCCAACAAGAGAGGCGCCATGGTGACCACGTGAGCGGAGAATACCACCTCGTGCAGCCCGATGGCAACGTGCGGTATGTTCATTACCGTGCTGATGACCACACAGGGTAAATGTTATTAACTGAATTCTTATTTATTTGGATTGACATGAATTTTAATTTTTATATATTTATTAAAAAAGTTAAACGTGAACCAGAATTTCCTGCAGGTATTACGAAGTAAACTGTAAAATATAATCGACTCATATCCATAAAAACTTTAGCACTTTTTTAATGTGATGACTATTTTATATAATATATTAATCAAACTGGTTGGGACGATTTTTGTTAAATATGAATGCTTTTAAAAAATGCATCGATATGTTCTTCTAATTAGTGTATATATTTATTCTTGTTGCACACGGAGGCCTAGATCTAAGAAAACAATTGGCTCTATTAGTAACTTTAAGCAATAAACCAATCATCCAAAATGTGGACAAAACGTATTGTGTTGTAATAACCTTTAATTCGGTTTCAGTTTCAACGCTGATGTTCACTACAAAACTGCCCACGGCCATCATGCCTATCATAATCGACATTACGGCTACCATCATTAGAGATCTCGACATCGCAAACTTTTTATATGTAAAAACGTATAAATATGTTATTGTTAAAACAAAGTACATAATAATTATAACCAAATTGCAAAGGCTTTTGAGTAAAAGCATACAAAACAGATCATTGTATTTTTTAACCTCAGACTTAAATAATACGAGAAGTTCCCTGCGTTTATTTGTATGACATAAAAGTAATTTGAGAGTATGATGATGAATGTATCCAACCTTGATGAACTAGAAACTTTTCGTAAATTATTTTAGACTCACTAATAGTACTGAAATGTCGCTTTTCTACTTTTTTAAACTGAATGAACGCGATAAATACTGGCAGTCAAGCATGTTTAATTAAAAATTAATATGGCATTACTTTTTAATTAAACATGCTTGGATTTACATGCTTATAAAACTGCGTAATCTATGATTTTCTTATTGAACTAATAAGTATAAAAGAGGTACTATATTGTACCGCAGACTAAAAACCTTCACTTATCCAATAGCGACAATCAACTTATTCTACAGATGGCGTTGATAATATTCAAGTATAATTAAGTGTGCAGGACAATTTAAAGTAGAAAACCTCAAGTAATTTAACTTCCGTTGCACCGACGGCTCGCGATTCGATTTCCATCGGATGTAAAATGTTTACAATATATTCGATTTAAAACTATTTTTGGTTATTTTGCAGCTTGCAATGCAAATTTTAGTTAAATCCATACATTTTTAAATGCTAAAATTAAAAATGAATAAATAAACAATATTTGATGATTTCCAGGAACTGTAGTAATCCCATCAATGGCCTCTTAAAAATATATCGCGTAGAGAAATAAAAAAAAATTGAGTAGTTCAGCCTTATCGGTTACACACATGTTTTCTTTTTAATATTGTACATGGAAACGTTCCATTTCATAATATTTATTAGCATACTGTGTAAGAATATGTAAAAACCAATGTCACCCAACTCTGGTGATTGGATTTCAGAACTGAAAGTAGAATGGAATTGTATATTAATTAATGCATTGTTGTGAAATTTTCTCAATATCTAACCTACTCAACGACTTTATTGTGTGCAATGACATTTTGAATAGAACCTGTAATTCTTTATACATACATTTTTTGGTATGTTTAAATCGTGTCACGAGAATAAATAATAATTTAATTTTTTTACTCTCTTAACTTCATATTAAAAAAAGTACAAGAAATATTAATAATAATGAAACTCCTAACGGTATTGATATTTTAACTCACAAATTTAATTATTATTAGTAAGAATATTTTTTTTTGTAATTAAAAATCTATATTCGGATATGGATAATTATGGCATAAAGAAAAACAGATTGGTATTTCCTCGCAACCCGCTAAGCAACCCACATTCAAGTAAATTTGTCGGTTTAAATTAGCTAGTATATAATACGTACGCACACGTATCTGGAAAAAAGTCACGTAATTTTATAAAATATTTGAAATACTTAGTTAAAAATAAAATATTACTTCAAAAACACTGCCTAATTGTCAGGTCTGTTTCAGGTCGCTGTGTTGATCCATGAACTAGTTACTCAGGTATTATGAATTATTCATATACATAATACTTGCCGTTTTTATACACATTAACGTCAACACAAGAAACTTAAATTTTTATATCTGCTCCTACAATTTCTGAAGTGATAGATAAACAATAATATATACAGGATCGTGGGTAGATATTAGCAGAAAAACGCTTTACGTTACCTTATGAGATCAAAATCCGACTCTTCTAACTGATTTATATAAAATTATCTAAGTTCTATATATATGGTAAAGTATTGGAATATATACAACCGTTCATCGATAAAAATATTCATTATACTATATAGTAGTGTATCGACTTTAGCCTGCATACTTCTGAATAAAATCGACATTACATTGATGTACGGCTCAACACGTAATATGTCACTAAGATAACGCTTAACAGCAACTGAATCGCACACTCGTCTATCCATAATGTCATAAAAATAAGGCTGTAGTGTTGAACGACAATCATTTACAAGAATATAAAATTTTGCAAATTTACGTAATCGTAAACTGAATTAAATCGATTAATATTCATAATTGCCGGTTGCCAGTACGTAACACATTACACGTGCCATAAAGAAGCCAAATGACTGTCAGGCCACAAATATTTCTGGACTCAATTAAAACTGAATTTGTGAGAGGCATTCATACAAGTTATTTATAGGTGCCTACATAACGAGAACTGCGAATGACTACTATCTATGCAGATTTTAGATTATCTGATTACATAACAAGACTAATCCGTTTATATAAAATAACTTTAAACTGATCAAAACTAACGATCTTAATTCTACGGCAGACACAGCAACTAGAAAAGCTTAATTAGATATCACTATTTGAAAATATAGATAAAGATATATAAATAAAGATAGGGCTAGGGGTTTGTAGAAATGGGGGTTTCTTTTAGCTGTGTTTATTTTCCTTGGTCTTCTAGCTACGATGGACCTTATTTTCTGAAATACACTAGAGACGTATAAAGTATGTAATTGATATAACTATTAAAAATTATATTCAAAAAAGCCTATAGTACTATTAATAATGAATAATATCATTTTATACCATCATATAATTTATCTTGGTGATATTTGACCAATTCAGAAGAACGTTTTCATATAGATAATATTGGTTTGTCGTAGATATACATAAATAACAGACGGTAACGTGAACAGTATATAATGATAAAAATTAAACTCACCTATTACGGTAATACATGTACATATCTTGAATCTTCACAATAGTGTTATTGGGTTTTTTTTTTAATAATAAATTTTGAACCTTTCAATTCACCTTTAATATAAAGGCGTAACCGATTAGTGACCTACTGACCCTCATAAACTGCCGACCTATTATAATGTCTAGTTCCGTGACATTTGAATACTATGTTACCTTTGTCAGAGTCGAGGAATAAAAGCATTGATCTTGTGACAACGCTACACGGGGAAATTGTAAGGAAACGAAATTATGTTAGATTTCGAAATTATAATCTTTGGACACTGTTTAAAGACAACTTTAAAAGATCTAATTAATTTAAATAAGCAATGTGAGTAAACGTTCAATAATTAGCTAAGAACGAATTTACTTTATACCTTTAGGCGTTCTCAAAAGTTTTAAGATGTGGAGATTTAACGTATGTGTAACAAATAACAACTTATGTAGGGAATATGAAAGCAAAAATATATTTATCTAGGAAAGGTCTAGAAATAGTCATATAATTTTAGTAAACTGTTTAATAAATTCCCAATTATATAAATACTCAATCTTAAAAGGTTCTATGAATAATATCAATTTGCACTTGACCTTTATATTATAAACATTGATTAGATTGTTCGACAGAACAAAATTTTGCATAACAATATTCAGTTAAATAAGTGGACCAACTGTAATAATATGTATTGAATAAAAAAAAATATTGAACTTAAACCAGTTAAAAAATCTCTTTCTATAAAAAGTAATTACCCTAATTTCAAATTTGTCCATAATATCGTGTTATTGATTGAATAATTACCACTTCCTTTCCCCATTTATTTATTTAGTATATTAACCTTGTACACATAATAAATATGTTATTACAGTTTAGAAGCCTCGCGCCAGATCAGCAGCATTACGTAAACGTATTTGGTAGTTATTACTTACATTTACTTCGGTGTCGTGGTACGTGCCATTAAACTAGTCATCAAACAATATATCTTTAAAACTCGTTATTGATTGATGGATTTATTTACTCGTGTTACGTATTACTGCATATGATTATAATTTGTTATGGAACTGTTCACAATTCATTAGTATCTGAAGACTAATTACTGTATTCATAGCTTTGTTATTTTAATTGTAGCGACGCCTACGCTATATTAAGACCTTAGTGGTAGATTTTGTGTATAATTTAAAGAAATAAATTACGTAATAATCGCTTTATAAATTTATTTTAGGCTAAAAGTCTAGAAGATTGCGCTATATGTTGTATAATTTCCTCTTGCAAAATAAGTAAATAATTTATCTAAAGCAACATTTTGAACTTATATCACCTGATGAAGTATTTCCCTTATCATAGATAAATTTACATACTCGCACACATTTTACGGCAATTAGCTTAAAATGCCTTAAATCCCGGTAAGAGTTGCATAATTTGTATTGAGCTGTGAGCTTAGAAGCTTGAGGCTTGTGCAAGGCGCTACTGTCCTTATCTAACCTGCTTAGGCGATGTAAATAACAGCATGTGCAGGGGTCTACTTATAACTTTACGGCGTATGTAGACATAATGTTACCAGTATACGTACTATTAACTGTAATACTTAACACATTCAAATAAATACCAAATAATTTGTGTACTTTTTAAGTTTAGAAATATTTTGATATAAGGAAGGGAGATAAAATAAAATACACATAGTTAATTATAATAAGAATCAATTATTTATTAAACTTTAATATATTGATAGTGCATTATTGAATAATTCATAATGTCGTGTTTGTCGATGTGTAAAGTAACAGTTTCAAATATGTTTATTTATTTCAACGTTATCATATTGAACAGTCTACTTACATCGTGATATTCTTCTATAAACGGTTGTAGGAAAGCAAAAGAGCTAGCAATCATTTCATGTCCTATTTCATTATTGTGCATATCTTAGCTGACTGTTACTGACACTAGGTGTAACGCAGATTAATTATCTATCATATTTTGCCGCTCTAAAGGCGTATACTTATATTTTGCTTTAATCTTTTTTTTACAGTTAGAGAATTATCCTATTTAATTAAAATAAGAATAAAAATATAGGTCTTTCTTATTTTAATCAAGAATATAACAACAGCTCAATTTTTAAGCTTAAAATAACACATTCCTTTGGAAAAAAATATCGTAAACCTTTGAGTGCGGTCAATTATATCATTGTATCGAGTATCTACCAAAAATTCCTAAGAAACGATAATCCTTAAACACTTCTCCTAATTCACTTCTTATAATAAATATTCATTACTTTCTCAAGAAATGAATGTTTTCGGCGACGGACTCGGGATTTCTTCAATTGTAACTATTAATATTGTTTACGTAATTAATCAACCATTTCCCATATCATAAAGACAATATATACCTACTTATTTAATTATCACAAATCACAATAATACAAAATACAACAGAGGAATATTACGAGTAAAAGTCGTGTTGTCATATATTTTGTCTATAAACAAAATAAATATAGAATAATAAAATTCTTGAAATTTCTCATATTCAGTCGTTACGTTGTATTAAATTGAAACAGAAAATACAAAAAACAATATTAACCTATCATTTTTCATTTCATAATAATTCGCCTGTATGTATAGATGTTTTATAGTTTCAAAATATGTACCTTATTTCATATATTAAAAGATATTTAAGAAATGAAAAATCTGCCCTTAATCTTATGAAATTATGGCGGTAAGTACAGATAGAATTAATGTGTGGGTTGAACCAAGTGTGTTGAAATACATGCATGTTACATACATTGGACCACGTGCAGCTTAACTTCTCTATCCTTATCTAAACAATAATTTTCTAACTAAAGTATTTTCGAATTTATTTATATTCACCATTATTGTCTTAAATGAATACTTTAATAATTAATAATGGACCTTAAATAAATAATTTATTATAGAACTACTTCGCCTGAAGAATCTAAAAGTTTTTCAGCCGAACGTTACCAAATAAGATAAAAGTATAATTTTTAAATATGACCGATTACCAATAACGCGTACATATTCTACTTGGCAAGATCTTTTATTCTATAAGCTTTAACTCGACATGGTAAACGGAAATTCCTCGATTGATTTCGAGCTTTTAACATAAAATTAAACGTACATGGATCTTTCATGTCCGTGGGAGCCATGAGGTCATTTTGTGGGAATGATTTTATCTCTAACGACTATTATTTATTGTCTGTTATCAATACCCAATGCCTGTGTAATATTATTAAACTAAATTAATTCCTCATTACAATCCCTTATTATTATTAGCTAATTTCTAGTGATGACGTCGTGGGAGAATTTCTAAAAAAATATCATTAATGGGGAAGCATGCCAAAGTTTTCAATTTTATTTTATTTTATTTATTTGTTAATTTCGATAAATAAATAACGTACTTCACGGGAATTACATATGTAAAAGCGTATAGTTACTTCTTATAATTATTATAGTTACGTGTTAATTTTATTGTCTGTGCTTCCCTAACTTTATCCTCGTAAGCAAATAAGCTATTAATATTAATAAGGTGCTCTACTGCGGTATTGCTTAAAAAAAAAGTAGGAAAAATATTCAAGAAGAAAAGGAAAAGATACGAAAGCACTGTCTAATCTAACACGTAACACATAATATTATAAAATATTATTTTAATTATTCGAGTTTTAATTTTGTCTAGGATATTTTGTATTGTTCTGTAAAGATATATATTGTCTATAGATTCTTTAAAATTGGTAGTGGTATAGGATATTGTCTAAATAAAAAGCGCCGACATAAAACATTGAAGGAGATTAGTTTCAGTACTCTTAGGTTTGTACATTGTTTGCATAATGGAAATATTTTAGATACAAAATTTTGCTGTATATTGAACTTAACGTTACATAAAATAATTTAAAAATATAAACAAAACAAATCAAGTACATTCTCTTTATTACGTGAGGCTTGTTTTATATTGACGTACTAAAAAAATTTAAGTTTTAAGACTGTTTAAATGAAGTGAGAACGTGAATCACATATGTCTTCATGGTTATAATTCTTTATAAGTATTCTTACATAAGAAGGTGTGTATATATTGTCATGTATTTAACTCATAGTTATATATATTTTTAATTTACAAAGAGAACAATTATTTAAAAATAATATGAATTGTGCTGTTCTTAAGTTTCCACTCTAACTACAAAGCATCTATTTGAAATAAACTTATTAAAAATTATATAAAAATGTATATAGTATAATCATTAATTAATTACACATAAGTAATATCACTTAGTCATTATTTATATACTCACATTGATTCAAGTACTAACCGCGCCCACTTTACTAACAGCGAATGTGAAAAAGTATGACCTGTTCTTACACATATGAGATTGCTATATAAGAGTTTGCGGGCACACTTTGCTCTCATTTCAATTTACGCTTTGCCAAATACTATTCCAGTTTCCGATTATCGAGTAATATGTTTATATAACAATTTAAGTGAATCTAGGATCACATTATAACTGTTACTTTATTAGAAAAAATGGTGACGGTAAGCATTAAATTAGTAACTCCTAACAGTTTTTAAGTAGTACAACAAGTACGTACCTATTACCATAAAAGTTGAAATGAGATTTTGGAATTTCATTAAACTTAATGGCAATTTAAATCAAGATCACTATAACACATAGTTAATTTTCTATTACAGGCTGTACTCGTAGGACTTGCGTTCCTTTCAAATGCCTACGCTTATCACGATCCGGACCTTAACTACCATTTGAGCCAAGTGCAAACTATACAAGGTTGTGGCGATTCTGGTTATTCATATCCCACTCCTTCAGTTCAGCTTTCAACTGCAAGTGTACAAGCAACAGAAGCACCTAGATTAATAGAACCTGCAGTACAAGCGCCATTAAATAGATATCCTAGTAATAAAGGATTAGGACAGTTCTTCCAGCCTGCTCTACAACAAATATCGTACCAATCCCTACCTACATACAGAGGAGCCCAAACATTCGAATCTTATGAAGAACAACACGGTTATGCGACCTCTGAAGGATTGTCTGCAGCGTCTCAAAGCAGAACAGTGATACCAGCAGCAACTTATGCACAAGCACCAATTATTGCTAAGATAACAGCAGCTCCTCTTCATGCCAAGTTCTCTATAATTCCAGCTAAAACTACGTATGCATCTCAAAATGCTTTCGCTCAGCAATCCATAGCCACGGGCTCACTAGCAAAAGCATCTTTAAATTCTTATCGCAACATTGAACCGTCTGGGCCTGTAGTATCGCAAGTTATTGCACCTCCAAGTGTACGCTACGCGACCGCCCCAGAATTAAGGGTACAGAACAACCCAACAGTGTATACGTCGGCTGCAACTGGTATTAATCAAGAATCTTTTGAAACGAGGTATAATCAGTACAGTCAAGCATCTGCCACTGCTGCAAGTGTATCTAGTAGTTCAGGATACAATGCCCCCGTTGGAACACAGTATTCAGTCAATCATTATGCAGTTCCATCTGTTCAGTATTCTTCACAACCAGTTGTTCAATATAGCCAACCGACAGTTACTCAATATTCAGCGCCAGTGATAACCCAACATGTAGCTCCTGTCGCTCAGTATTCAGGATCTGTAGTCCAAAGTAGTAGTCAAAACATTGGTCATTATTCGAGACCCGTCGTTACGCAGCATGTTGCACCTTTAGTGACACAAGTCTCCTCGGCTGCAGCAATTGCTCCTGTGAGGGTTGCGTCATCTGCTCACACTACGAAGAACGTTCACACGGAGTTTTTAGAGAACTATGTAAGTAGATAAATTTTGAGTTATTTTTTACATTTAACCTTTATAACCATGAAATAGTATGATGCTTTACATATACAAGTTAAGTCACCAAAACAACATATTTAACGAAATTCGAAAAAGTTAAAAGACGTAGAGAAATATTATTACGTTTGTTAAATGAACTACATATAGGAATAATTTCATCACTCTCGTGCAATTAGATTCTTACTTATGACATAATTTAATTCGATCAGTAACCAATATCGCCCTGTAAACACCATAAACTGGTTCCGTGACATGGAAATCATGATTAATGAGTGAACGACCCCGTTAGGACTAGATATTCTTGCAACAATACGTCTATTTATATTTTAATATCCTCATCCTGGCAACTTTTTCTTAAAATAAATACTATTTTTCTAATATTCCATTTACTTTCACATAAACGTTGAAATAAAATTACGAATGTATTACTCAATATTTTTTTAGGCTATTCTATTACTATATGTTATATAGTTTTACTAAATTATGTTATAAAATATAGTAACTTTCCGGTCTAATTGAAATAAGTTACATCAATTACTTCAACAGCCTTAATAATTATTATGTAATATTATAGTAATACAAATTAAGGGAGGCAAAGATGTCATATCATATAAATTATGAAACTTATAAATTTCGTCGTAGCTAAACTCTTTAGGTCCAATTTAGCATATAAAGCTATGTAATTTTACAATTTTACATCTGTTTTATTTTAGACTTATCGCAATTTATTAAATCGATTATCATAAAGACCTACGAATCAAGGTACAAATTAAGTACATACATGTCATTTTACTCGTAATAATGTCTCGTTTACTCGTACTAAAGTTTTATCGTTTTTTGCCGTTGCGCATAAACAGGGTAATTGTAAATTTGTCTCATCGGAATACTTGACTTAACGATAACCCCTAAACGGATATACGGATGGTGATGCATTTTTTTGTTTTGACGATATTATTCTCTCGATGATTTTTAGCGATAATTCTGATTTATTTAAGAGTTTAATCTCTGTCATCGAAGATTTATTTTAATTGTTTTTATACTTCTATTTAAACTCTAAGTTGTTATCTCAAGTTTCAGTATTTTTCTATAAATTTTTAAAAATGTCAAATTAATCAGATGCGCTGTACACATAAAATAATCATTTATATCTTCGATTATGAATATTTGAAATTAGAAAGGTGATAGATAGACAACGCTGTCAATTTATGATTTAGTGAATGTCAGTAGGTAAATCTTAAAATACTATCTGAGTATACAATTCAACTGTGTTTCGATCGCGAAAGTGATGAATAACTCTATGAATAGGGTAGGAGTTTTAAAATTGCTATTAAATAATATAACTACCTATATACCGAGCATAAATAAATAGGTACAGTTTCTTAGTCGTGATTTGTATCAATAGGAGCTTGGTTCATTCAATGAACTATGTATCTTCTATGGAAAACTTAAATTATATTTATTACAATAAATTACATTTTCATAGATTTTTATTATCACACTATGTGTACTATTTGTATGCGTACGCTTTTTATATTAAGAAAGTAAATGCTAATTACATTTAACGGTAGAGGTATATTTGCCTTCGAATTCAGGTAGATGTAATCTTTTCAACGACCTTTTATTTTCGAAATATCTACGTAGAACAGTTTTACTAACTTACGAAATTGTTAACAATTCCTTATTGAGTGTAGATAGTTGTGTCTCAACAAGACTGCACTTTATTAAAGCTTTACGCTAAACTAAACAAATTAAATTTTGCAATACAATTTGCTCTACAATCCACATCTTATTCTTGCAAAACGAAGTTGGGGTGCCTTATTTTACAAAATAAAATAGATTTACTATTTATTATTTTTAATTATACACTTGATGTAGCGCACTAGTATTATTTATAAAATTTAAAATGCTTTAAGAAATTAATTTTTATTATTTTTTCCGTTTATCAAATTGCTAATACAAACAGTAAATATGTTTCTTTTTAATAGAGAAACGTTTTGATATTAAAAAAGTCGTCCTTTTTTAAAGCTAATGTATCCGCTAATCAGATAAATGTTTCAGCGGTAATATTAAATATCGTAGAAGTCGTACACATCTCAAAATAAATATCAAACATTTCTTAAGCAATTTTTAAATGTATATCTTCTATTTCTTAATATTCTATTATATTAATGAAATTCATTTAGTAATAAAACCCGACTCCGACCTGCCCGACCTTCTGCGCACGAGTGATTTGGAAAAAAAAGCTTCCCGTTGTATAAACAGTTATGAATATTGATTCAATTATGTGTACGAGTATGAACGTAACTAGTAATTCAGCGGTTAGCCAGATTATACGACTTTCACTGAAACTAACTAGGTTGATTCAGTTTAGAAAACACAAATCATGCGAATGGCCCTAGTATGCCAGCAGGAAGTTATTACAACGTGACTTACCGCACCTACCCTTTTACGAATTTATAACAAACATTTTAATATTTCCTATTGTTGCTACAACTTTAGAAAATAGGCAGGTATTTGATTCTTAGCTTGCTTTAATTTAAAGTTATTGAAACAGATTACAATAAGTACACAATGCAGAAATCATTTTAATTTTCTTATAGGACGCTCATCCTCGCTATGTTTTCGAATACGGCGTTAACGACCCTCACACTGGTGATATCAAACAACAGAAAGAAGAAAGAGATGGTGACGTGGTTAAAGGTATATTGATAATATAACTAAATGTGTATCTATTTACGATAGCCGTAGTTAATTAAACTAATTACTGATATATAAAATGGAAGTGTCTGGTTGTAGTATCAAAGTAATAACTTTTCTAAATGCATGCCAAAGAATACACAATACTTATTACAAAAACACAATTTATAAAATGTTATGTGCCTTTGTTTTTCTACCCTAGTTAATTTTCAAATATCTGGACCGATTTTGACTTGACTTTCACTGCCAGATAGGTAACGTTATAAGAAAACTTAAGGTACTTTTATTTGATCATTATCATCATGTCGATCATCGAGGTGGATGAAGCCGCGGAACACTTCTATTATGTAAATGAATTTTATAGAGAAAACATACTTACAACATATTCATACCATACAGATTACATTAATATCATAACCGCTGAGTTAGCTAAAATTTGGGTATTTGCATACTATCACTATGGGTACACTTAAGAATTGCATTTTCTAATAGTTAGTGTTACGACATTTATTTTTAATGCTACGATGATTTAACATGAAAGCAAACTTAATAATCAAAAAACGTTTTTAATAACTACTCCAGTATTTTCGACTTTCGTGCGGAAAACGGTTTTTTTTGAATTCTGAAGTGTGGTCTGGAAACAAGACATAACCGAATAAGGGGTAACTCATCCAGAACGAGATTATATATATATATATATATATATATATATATATATATATATATATAAGTGTTATCGCATTAACATGTAAATATTATAATATTGTCAATGTCATATATCTATTTTATTTAGGTCAATATTCACTAGTTGAGCCGGATGGTTCCGTGCGAACCGTGAGCTACATAGCTGATTGGGAAACTGGATTCCACGCCAATGTCCAGAACAGTAAAGACAACCAGCATTAGTAGATGTACCTACTAAGTCCTCGATATTAAGTTACAATGGACGACGTTTGTTAGTCATTCTATATTTGTTTTAAGATTTAGATTAGTTTATTATTGTTAAGCTATACCTATATTATATACATTATTGTTGATAGTCTTTACATAAAATCTAGATCGATCTATACAATGATTTCACCTAGTACTCTTGCTTAAGTGCCTACAACTGCATATTTTATTAATTATGACGTGCCATAGTTGGTAGAAATAATGACATTAAAATAAAATTTAAGCTATCCATTTACACTCATCTAAAACATACAGTAGAATTGATTATTCTTTATGCCTTATGATTAAATTATATTGTTTGTTAAATGTTCAAAGTAATTAAAATGCTTGTAATGACAAAATAAAATTTTATTTTAGATAGTATTATTAAAAACTTAACCCTTATCCAGCACCTTTAAAACTGATACTTCAAATGATAACTCGACAATATTTACCCTGTATAGACTTACACAATTTAATAATTTAATTTAAGCTACAATATACTTAGTTATTTGTTTTCCATTACAATAACATTTTGGACAGGCATAGTCTGAATCAGCAATCTTGTTAGCCTGAAAAATAATTAATGTTAAAAGATACTATTTCCATTTGCATTAAAATATTGCCAGATTAGATATCATTAGCAATTTCTAACTGCTTTGAATGATTATTAATAGAAAAAAATAAATTGTCCATAAAAAGCCTATGGTAATGTCCAAAAGGATAACATTGATTTTATATGTAGACTACTATACTGAAACACACACAGCTACATATATATTATTACAACTAAGGAGTTGTAATAATATATATGTACTTACTAAATTATATGAACTTAACAAAGTTTATATAGTCACTAGAATGAAATTTAACTTACCTGCAAACAATAATAACAAAATATGTGAGCACAGCCCATTACATGAGGCAATACAGGCTTTTCTGAGCAAGCTGCACAAACTGTGTTTAGTGTCATTGATGCCTTAATCACCTTATTAGACGTCCTCACATAGTTCCTCCACCAAACATATTTCAAAACCTTAGATAACTTTTGTCTTAAACCAAACATATTAACTAGTGATAATGTAGTTCCAAATAATTCCTAAAAATAACAATTACTTTATAATATAACAATCCACTGTAATTAATGAGGAAAACTGTGATTTTGAATTTAGATATGCCCTATTTATATTAATTTTTCAAAAATAGTATTACTTACTATAAAATTATGCCATAAAAGTTCTCTGGTCCATGAAAAATCAGTTAAGTCTTCTCTAACAACTTTATCTGCAGCTAGTTCTAATCCGAGAATAAAGTCAATGGAAGCAGGATATTTACCACTCTGAATAAATCGCAATAGATTAAAAATATCACTAAACAATTGAAATGTTTCTAAGCTATTAACTATATTCTGCACTTTTGTGTTTGAAGTAAAACTGTACAATGATCTATCTTTTAAATATTTCAGGCCAACTGTGTAACCATAATACCAATATAATTTACTCCTTGAAAAGTTCTCAGTTTTGTATTTTAATGACAACATCTCTTGACCAAAGGTACATTTTTTGTCCCAAACAGAGTATTTGTAAATCCAGCTTCGAAGAATAAGTTCCAATTCTGGAAGTACAGGTTGCAGAATTCCTGGCTAAAAAATTAATTGACTGTGACAGTTAAACAAACTATAAGAATACAAAAAGCATTGTAATTAAAGATTATCTCTACCTCCAAATATTTTGTAGCCTGGAATAGAAGATTTCTAAAAAGTTCTTCCAATTCTTCATCAAGTTGCAAAGAATCCAGCTAAAGAGGAGTTCCAATAATAATTATGTCTAAGTTAATTATATATATTAAATCCAATATATTTACTAACTAATACCTGTGTTACTCTTGGAATATACGTTATAGACATTTTACTTTCATTTATTATTTGTGTAAAGATGTAGTTATTTCATATAAAAAAAGAAGTTGAATCGAAATACTAATATGATACCATTACTATCTAATACAGTCTTTAAATCGACAATGAATTCATTTGGATAATGTGCTGATAAATAAGAAGGAATTAAATAATAAACAAGAAACTAAGATAGAGGAGAAATATTAAACATCAGTTGTCAAATTAAAAATTCCACAGATTAAATATATCTTTATTCGTTATAATCTACAGTAGAGCTGTAAACATTTGAAATAAAAAGCTAAGTTTGCCAACCATAGAAAATCTAACTTAGAATAAATATAGGTATAGAAACATAATCTTAGCATCAAAATCTCCATAAAGCATTTTCACCTTAACCTTTCTTTCATTCATTACCACAATATCCAGCATTGCTATAACATTCAATATGTGGTTCCAAAATTAAAATATAATTTATTTCTCCTTAAGACGGCGCTCCCAGAGTAAATTTGAATAATTATCTATATCGGAGCATTATTGGCTCTGAAAAAATATTGACAAACGTCAAGTGTCATCCCAACCTATGTATAAAAAGTAAAGATAATTGTCTTATAAAACGAGAATGGATCATTAATGATTAATACATTTCTTATTGACTACCTATTTATTTGCTAGACTGAGATACATTTTAGTGAAAGCTTGTTAATACACGAAGTTATCAAGATGGTTGTTTCACCACAAAGTCCTGCGAGCGAAACGCAGAGTGTAAAATCTAAAAACCTTAATATGGCGACTAAACCAACGCAATCCGTGGCAGACACACGAGCAGAGTTAGCAGAACTAGTAAAAAGAAAAGCGGAAGTAGCTGTTAGTTTGTCATAACAATGATAGTAAAATGGTATACACATTAATGTAACTATAACCAAAATTTTATTCTCAGGAAACACTGGCAAATTTAGAAAGACAAATTTATGCATTTGAAGGCTCTTATTTAGAAGACACACAACTTTACGGTAATATTATAAGAGGTTGGGATAGATACTTAACAACTAACAAAAGTACAAATTCTAAAGCTGACAAAAGAAATAGAAAGTTCAAAGAAGCTGAGAGGTTGTTTTCAAAATCATCTATCACATCTATGGCTGTAAGTGTTGATAGTAATTTATTAATATAATTATACGAAAATAAAGTATTATAAGTGATATTAATTTCTTGACAAATAGAGACACATTGCTGCCATTAAGAACATAAGCCTACATGTAATCTATGATTAAAATTGGAATTTGAAGTTACGAGTATTATTAAAAAATATTCTGTGCTTTGAATGTTTTATTGTCAAAACCAATGTATTTAATGTCTATTTAGTCAATTTTACTTTTTATTATTTAATTTAGTATATATAGTATGGCTCTGTAACCTACCAGTTAGATAAAGCAACCACAACTCCAGAGTACTAGGTTTGAGACCTAGTCTGAACCTTGTTACATTTTCAACTTTATGATTGGTGTTGTGCCTGTGGTGTGGGTTGTCAATGGCCAGAAGAGTCAATAGTACAGGCATTTCAAGTATTAAATGTGGTGGGAGCAACTCTTAATAAATTATAAGTTCTGCCTGGGTCACACATTGCTGTTCATAGATGGAAAAGACATGGAGTCCACTGTGTGTTCCAATTTCAGTATATGATTTTCTGAACACTTGATACAAAAATAAACAAGGCCAGCACCTGAACACTACTAGAATGATAATTGATGTAATATGACTAAGACCTTAAGGTTAGCAATGTGTCTCCTAGATCTACTGATCTTGAAGTTGTCCAAGGGTGACAGCAATCATTTACTATTGGTGTGAATGGTATGCTCGGTTGCCTTCCTATCATATAAAAAAAACAGGTTTTTCTGCAGTGTCAAAAAACTTTTAGCTCATGAAGATCATTGTTTAGGAATACACTCTTAATGTTAGTTACAACAAAATTTTATTTTGCAGGCTGTTAGTGGTTTGGTGGACGCAGCTGAAACTAAAAGTGAGTACAGAAAGTTAAATATTTAATGCTATAAACAAAATAAATGATAAAGCAATGATGGAATAAATCTGATATTTTAATGAAACATGTAAATTTGTTTATTTTAGATGAGAGAAATAGTGAAACTGAATCTCAAACTAATGAAGACTCTTCAGACACTCAAATAAGTACAGGTTTAAGTGTGGGCACTTTAAATCATACAACTATTCATGGTTCTACAGAAAGCTTAGCCTCAAAACCATCAGGGAAGCAACAAACTAATGGAAGCATTGACAAAGTTGCATCTGCTTTAATAAAACAAAACACACCAAAACTGGTTACAAGTGGTTTATTACAGAAAACATTTACAAGTGACTCAAAAATATTATCTGGAGTTGGTTTGGACAGTAGACCAGGAACACCAAAAGAAAAAGATATTGCAATTGGTCTTCTAAGCAAGGGTGATTTAACACCTAACTCCCTGAAGCATAAATTGTCAAATAGCAGCAGTAATAGTAATGTTAAGAAGAATAACAATAAAAAGGCTAGGTATAGATAAATAATGTTAATAATTAAACTCTTTGCCTTTGTAATAAATATGAGTGTATTTTAAATCTTAAGATAATTAATATTCTATCCTCTTTGGCATCTTAAAACAATCTTTAAAAAAATTGTTAACTACTTCTTCGACTATCAATTGACCTCATTATTGTTTGTTTGAATCTTGATTCTGAAAGAAATATATAGTAATTAGCATGTGTGTCATAGTAAGATTCAAAATAAAGCTATCTTAAATTGGAGGTTTTGTTTTCATTATTATAATGTATATATATATACAATATACTTACGTTTCAAAACATTGGGAAGATCTCTTATTGGTCCACAATATCTTACTGTTAAATAAAATACAATAGGAAGAAAAGCTATAAGGCCAGTGCAAAATAAGAATACAACTTCTGGTGTTCGCCTTAAATTACAACAATCTAGGGTCTTGCTCCAAATAGATCTTGTTGCATTCATCTAAAAACAAATTAATATTCAATTTACATTTGATTTTTTAGGAGAAATGATTTGTTCATGGCAGAATTGCAAAATATATGGAATACTAGTGTATAATTTTATGATTTAGTAACAAATGTATCTTACAGAATCCACGATGTCCATGCAGATACAATCTACTCCAATTTTATCTTTGCTCAAAGTTTTATAATATTCATCAAGTTGAAGGTAAATCTGCATACACTTCTCGCACACAATGTTCTTATTAATATCAATATTTAATACTATACACTCCATCGTTGCATTAAACAATTTATAGAATTTTATAGTACTATTTTTAACAACAGCCATTTCATTTGACCAAAGAAAACAATCTGAAATTTAAAAAGCAAGTATTATATTCGTATGTAATTCCTGCTTAATTTTTATAACAAAAAAGTAATAAACCTATTTACAATTTTATGTTGGAATTATCCAATATAGAAATGTTATATTTTGATATTTAAATTATTGTTTGTCATAATTTAATGATAAATACACAGTAATAGAAATATTATTAGCAGAACACACCATACAATATAACTTACGAATTTCTATACAATATAACTTAAATTCTAAATTAAAAAACTTAAATTACCAAAATTAAGCCTAAAATTATTTCTTCTTTTCTACAAAAAATAAACATATTAGATGGAATAAAATTACTTAGATATAGAATTTGTACATGTCTGAACTCACCATTGCAATTTCCTTTATCCCATAGACCCAAAATGCAATCGTGTTGTTGTTGTATGACATTCAATCTATCTTGAGACATAAAAATAGATCCACATGACGTACCATTAACTATAGTATTCTGCAATTTCTTATACTTATCGTGAAAGTTAACATAATGCTGAATACAGTTTTCACATAATCGTATAGGTCTTGCATTAATTATTGAACATAAAGTAAAGTTCGATGCAGATTCAGCAAATGACTTCAAAATGTCAAAGCATTCTTCTGGATATGGATATATAACATCATTAGCCAACAGATTCCTGAAAAAAAAAAACTATGACAAAATATTTCATGTTGTATTTGAGGCATTATCGGAACAATACTCACGAAGTTTGTTGTATTTTAAAGAGATCATGTCTCAAATCTGCATGTAATAGAGTGAAACATGGATAAAGAAGAAATATCACATATTTTAACATTCTAATTTTTTATTTTAATGTAGATAAAGTCGATTTGTACGATACTATAAATTAGGAATATAATTTAAAGCCGCCTCGGGATGTATTTGGTAAGAAAAGGAAACTATTTTGTTTTCTTGTTTATAAATTAAATAATGATAATGAGACTACCGAGACCAATCAAGAAACTTGAAAAACCACAGACTACTTTTCTACAGACTTATTTAATCATAATAGATTGAGTATGTATCTATTTAGCAATATTATAGAAAGAACGCAATTGTCTCAAACTTCAAAATGTATAACCGGTAACTTTATTACCAGAATTAGGGTTTATGTATGTCTACAAGCTATAGACATGAAATGTTCTCTAAATTTGTCTACAATTAAAAATAGAAAACAATTTTTATTTATTAAAAGTACTACTTCACTAAAGTTGTAATAATTATGATATTGAATATTTTAATTAATTATGTACAATGATTACGGTAATTCTAAGAAAAGCTTACAATTTTTTAGACTAATAAATGTCTGTAAACAGATATCAAAATGAGTATTTAGTATCTATTTTTTTTATTTATTTATTTGTAAAAAGTAACAAAGACATACTGTATTTATGAAGTAAAGTGAGAAATTTGTTATCTGTGATCAAGAGTCAAAGTCAAACTGTTATTTGTTTGTAGGTTTGACTTCAGTGTTAATATTAACAAGGTGTTCTAGAAAGCAAAAGGTTTTAAGCAAATATTGTATATATATTCGAAACTGAGTGGTAGGAAACCATAAGATAACAATGTAAATAAAAGCTGACAATTATGAACCAGCCGGTTTTTACATTTGACTGACGAAAATCATAATGATGGAAACTATTGAACCTACTCCTGAAGCTCTACAAAGAAAACTGTATTTTCTTCTTGAACAACTTCAAGATATGGCCAGAGAATTACCCCCGTAAGTACTTAATGAGTATGTTTAATTTACTGCAGAAATACAATATATAATTAAAAATTAAGACAATTTTAATTTTAGGAAATACCAAATGAGAGTACCAATAGAACTATTGTCTGGTTTAGCTAATTGTCTCCTAAACGATACAGTTTTTGAAATAGTAAAAGGACTAATGGAAATCCAACATTTTACAGAAAAACATTTATTTCAACAGAGATTGCAAGTCATAAATAAACATACAAGTTAGTAGTGTTATATATTGTAATGAATACTTACATTGTAGCTTTTGTAAAATCAATTAAACACGTTTTTTAGTGGAAATCGAAAATATGATTATATCAACAACAATTCCTGAGGAACAGGAAAAGCAAAAAAATGTTCTCTTAAAAAGACATAAGGAAGAGCTTAAACAGACAGATATGAAATTAGTAATTCAGTTAGATCAGAAGGTAAAAACATATTTATTTTTTAAAAGAAAATTTAACTTATTATTATTATTGACTCTAAAAACAGTTACAGAATGATAAAACAATAACATGTAAAAATAGCTAAAACTGGCAGATGAACACCAGGATTTTAAAGTTAGTGTGATTGAGCCGTATTGCATCTTTATAACATGATGACTAATATATCTTGTTCATTTTTAAGGTCAGTGACCAGCAGGACACATTAGAGAAGGCAGGAGTACCTGGTTTTTTTGTCACCAACAAACCAATAGAAATAAAAGTTCAAATGTATCTTCTTGACTTTATTTTACGGTTAAGTAAAATGGATATCCCGCAAGCTTTATAAGAATATATTATTTAAT
>JAOSYY010000010.1:12068392-12097140 GCA_025727935.1 Hebomoia glaucippe
TTACACATAATTAACGCAATTTTTTATAAAAAACGATTTCATATTCTTAAAGTAGAGTTTTCGAGCTTTACAAAACTTTATTACAAAGTACAATTATCATTATATAAAGACTAATTACAGCTATTTAAAATGGCTATTTAAAACATTTGAGGGATTTTAAACAATTCGGTTAAAAAAAAATTAATTTTTTTTTTTGAATCACCCTAGTCTATAGATATAATTAATCAGTAGAAATTGCTCAACTATACAATTAATTAATTTACCCAAATAAGTATAATACGATAGACAACTAGAAGTGAACAGAGTGGACGTGAACTCGAGCTAAATCAGAAACAACAGCAAGTAAATTTATACAAGGCTTAATTGTCTAATGCTGTCCCTGCATATATATTTGGAAAAACGCTAGTAATAATTATGGTAACAAGAAAATTTCAGTTACTAAATATGTTAAATGACTAGCGATAAAATTTCTATATAATCACGTAATTAATGGTAATCAGAAATACATAAATGATTTTATTACGTGGCATAAAAATCGGAATAAGTGTAGATAATATCATTATTAATTACCTTACGTAATTTACGAACATACATAAGATTCATAATGCAAATACGTCAATACCTTACAGTCTTTTTCGAAGGCCAATTGGATATTGTAAATAACCGGTATTTTGCCTCTAAAGTGTTGCAGACTCGTCGTAAAACCCCTTGTACGAGGAGTGAGGTGGTGCTTAAGAAGCGGTAAATTTTTTTCCGTGGCAAATTTTAACGATGCTTCATGTTTTTTCTTTGTAAAACGGGTTCCCTCGGGGGTTAATAGTAGCTAAAACGTTTCTCTTATAAATTTCATTTATATATGTATGAAGGGGATTAATGTTTTTGTTCAGTTACTACTAGTAGCAACGTATATGTCAAGGTTTGTTTAGTACTTTGTGATACTCAAATTAATACAGTTAAAGTTGGTAAAATTCATGTCTTCAGGTTCACGACCAAAAACACCGATTTTCTCTGAAGAAATTCCCCGTTTACGTTAAAATTGTCAATTCTCACCCATACTGGATCTGGATAGTCGCAAATTTTGGCAATCTGTTGCTTGATAATTTCCTTGTCTTTTTCGTAAGATCTTTCTAAAAATACAAATTCAGAAAATTTCCACATCCAACCAATCGGTGGCATGTATTGAATCGACTTCTTTGCGTACGCTTTGCAATTCTAAAACAAAAGAACTTAATTACAATTGAGGTACTAACATTGGATTTATACCTCAAATAATAATAGAACATGAGAAAACGAAGGCAAATTTGTAAAATCTTCGGTGGCATTTTTTGTTAATCTGAAGCTTGGATTTGCAAACATGACGCAAGTAAAGAAAGATCTATACACGACCATTGTCAAAATTTCATAACTTTACACAGAAAAAACGATATACAACGGTTCTTAAAACCAGATTCAAACTTAACTTCGTCTTAGAATACGAGCCCTAGTATAAGAATTATTAGCTCAATCTTATCAATAAACTAAAATCAATTTTAATTTAGGATTATATTAAATATTGTAATACCATTAAATTTAAGTATACTAAAGTATATATTTCGGACGGCAGAAAGAAACGGAACGTGAGTTCTAAAAATCGCGATGTAAGTTTCAAAGTAATTCGAAAAACATCGCGTTCAACAACTAATTACACAATATGGCCCATTTAAAAGATTAATTATTGATATCGGCATTTAACGTTCAATGACATAATGTATGTGTTTACGAAGACGAGGTGGGCGCATTAGATATAAAATTTGGGACATTAATGCATTTTTAAACAATAAAAATAATAATACTTTTTTATATTGCTCTAACCTTGAATATATTGGAATGTACGAAAGATGACCATACTTAAAATACTACATCCGATATATGGAGTATGTATAAAGGCAATATTACAGAAAAATAAAAGAAATATATAATGATAACAGAACCACATTCGAAAGCCTTATAGCAAGAATTAAATATAATTATGCATTTTATGATGATGTCAATTTTTTAATTTCTTGAACTATTTCTACTTAATAACTATTAAATAATAAGGACATTGACCTTACTTATAAACAGATAATTTAGTAAATATAAATACCTAATTAGCACTTGTTTATTTTATTACAACTCATATATAACTTTTATTCATATATTACATTGTGTCCATAGCCTTATCTACTTAAATAACAAAGTATAATGGTATTTTAAAGAAATATGATTATTGTTTAGATCTCCATCACATACGTAAACTATACTTTTTAGTTGTTTACTAAATAAAACGTATACTTTGTATATAAAAATAATACAATATGACATGATATCACTTGAATCTTTAAGTGTAGCTTATTTGGTATTGAAAGGAATTTAAACGACAAGACCAATATAGTTTAAAGTATTCAAGTACAAGTATAAAATTATAAGCATAAACGTAGTAAACAATTCGTTAATATTAATGGTTTCACATTATAACATATATAATCAAATATAATTATCATAATTATAATACTATCAATGATAATTTTTGTATTATTATTAAATCACTTGTTAATTAGCAGCTTGATAAAAGTTTACTGGTAAGCAAAAACTATTATTATTATTTTTTAATACAACTGTAAATGCTCAAAGATTTTTTGTAAACAATAATTATCTTAATAGATGCATAATACATATACATGATAAAAACACAATAGCAATAAAATTAATAATAAAAAATAAGGTAATCACTTGCTGTATGCTTGTTTGCAGAAAAATAAGTTGCTATATAAAATTGTACATTTTCCCTTATAGAATTGTTTAATTTTTTTTTATGGACACATTCCTATACCTACAATTTCATTATTAGTTTGGAATTCTGTATCATTTTGACAAATTGATGTTCTAAATGAAAAAATTAAAGTAGAATGTGTTTTATGTAGCAGGATATCTCAAATTAGTGATAACATTTGAGATTACATCAAATAAATAATAATACTTATCTACCAGTTATAACATCTATACAGTAATTTTCAGCTTGAAAATCTAATTCAACAGTAAAAAATTTACAAGTGCCTTTCTTCAAAAGTTGTAAATAGTTAAGTTAGTTACTGGTAAGGCAAAGGTCAGATTTTGAGTTTGTCCAAGCCATGAAAGTACCATAAAACTTAAGAGTTAACAGAAGAGGTGACATAATATAAATATAACACAAGACAATAATACAAAAACTGCTGAAAATATTAATTACACACATCATGAAGCAAGTTTTTCATTGATAATGAAATAAATAATCATTAGTGTACTTAAAAGAAATAATGAATTTGGTTTTGCCAGTATGGATCTAAATTTACTTAATTACAGTACATATTTAAAAAATAAAACACTAGATACTTACACCTAAAACTTCAATTCCATCACAGAACTGCCATCCCATAAGCCAGTCTATTTCATAACTATGATTCATAATAAGATATCCATGCTCTTTACCATAATATTTTTCATATTCATCTTTTTTTACATAAATTGTCAATTTAGTTCCCGCCCACCATTCAGACATAAAAACCAATTCTGAAAAATCATTATTACTGTTACAACAATCAGGTAAGAGTAATACGAAACTATTTATTTATTTACATAATGTTATACTTACGACATGCAAAGGAGTAGGACAGGTAATAATTAATTTTTCTATATAAAGTTATATTGAACGGGCGGAGGCCAAAATACAAAACTGCTTGCACAAAATTAAGGATTAAACCTGACGTAAAATAAGATATTGCAAAACATAAATGTACAAGTGTTGATTGCTTCAAAAAACTTAACCAGAACATTTTGTCAGCTTCCTTTCGTGTTCATGTAACCCTAAAAAATAAAAATTATTTTTATATTGTCCATTTTCAAAAGGCACCACCACATTATAATCACTTTTTAAATGTATTTAATTAGCAGACAACAAGTTTATTAAAAATCGCCAATTTCTTGCGTTCTAATATTTTCGTTAATGATATACAATTATAGAGAAATCATTTTAAGCATTTATTTTGCAATAATAAAAGATGTGGGGCAATTAAAATAAATAAAAATAAACAAATTTTAGATCGGGATTTACATATCTTCCTTACAATTTTTAATTCATTACGCAATTCAATATTTATTGTGTGCTGTAAAATTCAAATCGAAATATTTTTGTACTATTTTAAACACTATAATTTGCCAGATAACTCAGTAGGCATTAATTTTTTTATAATTTTTTTGATTTTCCAAGCGCACTTGAACGAAACCAACCAAAAAGTAAAAACTAAGAGACTAGTGACTACTAGACTATGTGGTCTAGGCAAAGTTCAAAATAGCCACAGACTAGTCAGAGAAGTGTATTATATTTGAACTACAGGTAACAGTTAACACTTCCTTGTGATCTTTTTAATCATTTGCACAGACTCTCAGAAGTTTATAGAGCTTAATTGCTATATATTCTTTCGGTTTTTAATTAACGATTTTTGGATTTTAAGGATACGTACAAATATTTCTTTGTAATTTCAATATTGACTTCACACAATATAATAAAATAATAATGGTAGGTATATTAAACATGAAAGTGGTTATTTATATAGAAATAACTCGGTCTCACTTATATAATTAAACATCTGAATATTATTTTTCTTATCGATTTATTCATAAGCGTCAACATCCCTACAGAATTTTTATAAATGACAGAATACTATTATCTAATTAAGAATTCATATTTATGACGATTTAATATCATGCAACCGAATCCGAAAGTAGAATTCCAAATTGTTGTTAACAAATCATTAATTGCTTGGTTTGTTTTAAAGGAAACCGCTTAACCCATAAATAGTATTGACTAATATATAAGCAGCAAATATTGGAGACGACATATACTTCGCAGGGATAATAATTATGATTAAAGGTTGTTTATATTTCAAACTATGCAAAGTGAGGTTTTCTTATTCGTATTATATTTCTTCCATACAATATAGCAAATTTCAAAATAATATTGTCCTTGGCATTGAAACATCATGTGATGATACTGGTTGTGCCTTAATTGACAGCAATAGAAATATACTTGGTGAAACTTTAATATCCCAAAATGTTATTCATTTAAGATATGGTGGTGTTAACCCTATAATTGCTAGAGATTTACATCGTGATAATATAGATACGGCAGTAAATGAAACATTGAAGAAAGCAAATATAAAATCACAAAGTATTGATGCAATAGCAGTAACTACTAAACCAGGGTTACTGTTTTGTTTACAAATTGGAGTAAAATATGCAAGGTATTTGTCAAGAACTTTTAATAAACCTCTAATTCCAATTCATCATATGGAAGCCCATGCATTAGTAGCTAGAATGAATCACAGTATAGATTTTCCTTTCCTGGCTTTATTAATATCTGGAGGTCATTGTTTATTAACTTTAGTTAGAGGTGTAGATAGTTTTTATTTACTTGGTGATACTTTAGATAATTCTCCAGGTGAAGTTCTTGATAAAGCCGCTAGAAGGATGAAATTAAGAAATGTTCCAAATTATTCCCAGTTATCTGGTGGAAGGGCTATAGAGTTAGCTGCAGAGAAATCTCACAACCCATTACAGTTTAAGTTTCCACTACCATTATTAAAAAACAGAGATTGTAATTTCAGTTTTAGTGGTTTAAAGGATGCATTTGCTAGACATTTATTTAAAAAAGAATCTGAACATAACATTAAAGGCGACGAGATCATACCAGAAGTCAATGATTTGTGTGCTTCATTACAATTAGCTATTGCAAAACACCTCGTTCATAGAACTGAAAGAGCTTTGAAGTTTTGTGTGAGGCGTAATTATTTACCTGAATATAATAGTAATATAGTTGTATCTGGAGGAGTAGCATGCAATAACTTTATATTTAAATGCATACAATATATGGGGAAAGAGAATAGATGCAATGTATATAGACCACCTCCCAATTTATGCACTGATAATGGAATAATGATCGCTTGGAATGGTATTGAAAGGATAAAATGGGGAAGTCATTATTCAGATATATCGATTAATGATATTGATCCTATTGCACCACTAGGTATAAATATAAAAGATGAAGTTTTAAATGATGATATATATGTAAAAACAACAAGAATAAATAATATTCTAAAACAATAATGAAATTGCTTTTTATTTCAACTTCATTTCAGAATATATCACAAAATATTCTAAGATAATGATTGTTGTTAAAAGACTAAAATACTTTAAACTGGAACTGACTTTTTTAATTACATAAGAGCATAACATATTTCAAACCAAAATTTATGTAAATAGAGCTAAACAATTATAATCTGCCATTGATGTCCATAAACTACTTGGTTGCAGCATTTTGTAAATCTGTAAAATATAATAAGCTTTATTAAAAATATCATAAATATGTTTAAATGTTTAGGTAAGATTAGTAAAACACTTTCTATTCTAAACAATTAAAGATGTTATTAGTAATCATGACAACATTTTTAACATCACGAAAAATTATTTGACAACATTTATTGTAAGTCATTAGTATTCTTCAAGACAATATTAAACATAATTATGTAAAAGTGCATGCTTTTTAGATATATAGTCACACAATGTTTTCAAGACACACACTCTTACAATTATAGCCTAACTTACACTTGTTGTTTTACTCTTTTTCATCTGAAATATGTTTAAAGACAAATTAAAAAGAAGTAACAACTGTTTAGGAATAGACATTCTCATATTTTATGGAACAAAATATATTTTTGTATTTCCTGATAAAGTATTGTTTATTGCTTTTTTTATTCCCTGAACTAATTTTTTTTTTTGTATATATTATTTATTCAATGAAAGAGGTTTGCTACCTGGTATAAAGGGTAAATGTGTGTCCTAGGGTAAATGTAATTTGTTATATGCAAATTATAGGGTTTTCTAAACTAAAATTTCGGATTCAAAATTGAGAAAAGTTAACTTACGAGCTGGTCTTCCATTAGCCCAAGGTGTAATACGAACATGGGATTCATCACGACGCAATGCTTCAGTTCGGAGTTGAGGTTTTAAAGATCGTCTCAATACCTGAGCAGCGATATTTGAGTAGTTTATGTAACTGCAAAGTAGTAAAATAGGTTCATGTTATCTCTTTATAACTTATATATACTTTTAAGAGGAAAATCTTACTTTAAACCCGCTTGTCTCCAGGCACTCATTTTAATTCCCTGTTTATGAAGATTTATAATATATTAAAAAGTACAGTAGGAAACTCAGCGAGTAACCTGAAAATTAAACTTGAATTTAGAATTTTTACTATGATGTAACAATTTCCCACAGACCATAAACTTTATTCTCGATTTTTCACACAGAATAAAAGATGAATACATTTCCAGTAACAGTTACCGGTATGAAATACCGATTCATACTTTTATTTTATTTTTTCAAAAAGAGTAATATATACTTTCTTAATATTTAGATTAAGATATTACTATCATTATAAATTTCAGTAACACATGAAATATTAGGTGGCGTCTGGTAATATCTCAAAAAATAATACTATGTTAAATGATAGGCGGAAGCGGTTGAGAAATCAAAAAATACAGCATAAGGACATTTAGTAGGTTCGAAGCAAAAGAAGACTACTTTTTGTTTTAAAACGTGATACAAGGCTGCAGCATTATAAATTTAAGATGTCGTTTAATTATTGCTGTTAAATTTTGTGAGATTTTATTTTCCCTTAAAATACTTTTTTATATTCTGTACCAAACATCCGTAACTAATTTAAATTGTTAATTTATTGAAAGACAATACTTTAGTTAATCTGTGGCTTAAATAATTAACTATTATTTTAAGACAGTCGTACAAGTTATTTATGTTAATAATTAAAAAAGATTAAACATTAAAATACCTTTAGAAATTGAATACCGAATTAAAGGTAAGCATATTCTTAAGTTATTACATATTTGGCAGGACAACATAGTTTGCGAAAATGGACTGTTACTCCAGCTGAACATGTAGACATTTTTGTCGTGTCAACAAAAGTATTATGGATTTCATACTTATAAGAAAATAGAAAGTACTTAGGTGACCTAGGCACGTAGGTTACTTTCAAAAATATTTTATTTTTACAGTTCTTTTTGATATTAATAAAATTGTCATATAAAGAAAGTTATCTCAATGTTAAAATCATTAAAGATTTAATAAAATTTCAGTTATTTCATATAAAAAATGGAATCAGATGGTGAAAGGGAGCACTTGCTCATTAATCAAAGACCTAATCCAGTTGGAGTAAAGTGTGATATTGTAAATGAATGTCAAATGTTTTTAAAGGCAGAAGAAGGTGGAGGTGATGCCCACAGAGTAATGACTGAAAATAATATCTCAGAAATTGATATAAGTAGGTATAATTCATTATAATATAATTAGGATTTAAAATGCTAATAAAATTATAATTAAAAAGTTTGGAATTTATGTAATATTCTATGTGACTGATTATAAAATGAAGTGTCATATAGTTACTGATACTGAAAAAATTTTTCAATTCAATAATGCTGCAACCATGACAGAAACATGGTTCGCCTATTAAAAATATTTTAGTTTCCCACTGCTTTCTTATTTGCTCATAGCATTGCAGTTTTAGTTAACAGTAAGTAACTTCTCATTGTTATTGTTTTTAAACATTTAAAAAAGCAAAACTTATGTTTTATACTTCATAAAAAGATAACTTACATTTATTACAGGTTGAGGACTATTTTCATAATATATGTTTTTTATCCATTTTATAAATAATTTATAATGTTGGCTAATTGATGAAAATACATATCAGCGGACAGCCTTACATAAAATGTAGTAAGCTGATTAAGTAACTTAACTTTCAGCTTAGTAAGGCTTCCCAACTACCTTGAGTTTGTTAGTATTAAAACAAATAACAGTTTGTGCACAAGCATCTCTAAATCATGGTTTTCAAAAGGAGAAATGGTAGAAAAAAAAGTAAAATATCCTCTTTACATGATTGAGAAATATTACTAATACCTATTTTTAATTCTTTGTTATTTTTTAAAGGTAAAAATAGCTTTGTTGCTCCCACCCAGCAAGATGTTAAAGAATTTTCTTCTGAAGAAACATTAGTCGATTCTAATACTGATAATGGAGGTATTGAAAATTAGTGGTGTTCGGTAATTTTCGGCTTTTACTAAACAATGTCAATTTATATTATTAATTAATTTCAAAGGCAGTGGAAGACAGTCATTAAATGACAGTATTCAAGCACAGCATGGATCTATAAGTAATGATTCGCCAGACCTAAAGGAAGAAGGCTTACCTAACACTGTAACTGTATTGGATGCACCCAATGGGGGTAAGGTGTACCTGGTTGGCACTGCACATTTTAGTTTACAATCACAGGAAGATGTTTCAAGGGTATGCTTATTAAATGTAATCTGAAAGTATACATTTTTCAAAATTCCTTTTTCTTAGTTATTTTTAAGTTGTACTGTACAACACTATTTTAGATGTATATTGTTCTATGTGGCAGTAAACATTTCAATACTCTAGTTATGTTTATATATAATTTTAATTAAATTATTAGGTAATTCAAGAAGTATCTCCACACATTGTGATGGTAGAGTTATGTGAACAAAGGACCAATATCTTATTACTTGATGAAGAAGTTATTCTAAGTGAAGCTAAGAATATAAATATCAAGAAAATAAGGTATTTATCTGTATGTAGTTATATAAGCCCAAAGTTTAAAGAGGATCTTAAAATTTTCTTGCACCTGTGAAAGAAATATACCAATAAATTCTATTGTGTGTCATCACTATCATTATCGCATTTTATTTTGAAATTATGATTCTTTTATGTCTATAATTTGTTTATTAAACTTACACAATATTTGTGAACATAGATTTTTTAATTACAAACTATTACTGTTTTATACAAATAAATATCATCCCGTAGAATAGTGTTGTTTAAGTTTTATTAAATTTCCCTTTTCCATTTTAGGGCAACAATGGCTCAAAATGGGGTATTCAATGGGCTTATGTACATATTATTGTTGAATATGTCAGCACACATTACCAGGGAGCTTGGTATGGCCCCTGGGGGAGAGTTCCGCAGAGCTATGGCTGAGGTAAGGGTGTTCTAGACTAAGCTACCATTGAGACTAAACTTTTTTAAGTTAATCTATATATGAAAATAGTATATATACTATTTTTATTATAAAAAAGTAATGTATTTGCTTTAATCAGAAATAAGAGTAATATAATAAAGGATTCATTTTTTGACTTCATGAAATACCAACCAGTATCTAATTATAATGTTATTAACAGGCAAAGAAAGTACCAAACTGTATAGTGCAATTGGGAGATAGAGCTATTGACATCACCCTACACCGAGCCATCGCCTCTCTCTCTTGGGGACAAACGATCCGCTTCATATGGCACTTGCTTACATCTAATCAAAGCATAAGGTACTACCTTTTGTTTTATTTGTGAATTGGTCTAGTTTTGTCTTGCTCATAGTTATATGGTTAATAAGACTATTTATAATTGTAATAAGCAGTTCCTAAAAGTCAAGTCCTGCTTTGTATTTGCTATTTATAGATAATGAGGATTATAATATAGGTTAATTAGAATAGTGATAATAAGATTAATGTAAATCAGATGATGTGACGTGGTAATTCCAGTTTAGAGGAAGTGGAGCGTTGCAAGCAAAAGAAGATGCTTGAAGATATGCTAGAAGAAATGGCTGAAGAGTTTCCCGCCCTAAAGCGCGTGTTCGTAGTGGAACGTGACATGTATCTGTGTCACTCGTTACAAGTCGCCGCGATGCAAACACGTGAGCATTCGTTTTAACTATATTTTTGAGTTAGACTTTAGCATATGCCATGGGGGCATTTCGTGGGGGACCATACGCGGTACAAAGGCAAAGCAATTAATTCGTGAAGTCATGGCACAAGTTATAGACTTCATTTCATGGAAAAATCTTACCACATTACCTGTAAGGACAATAGTACTTAAGAATGTCTGCCACTTTTTATAATTTAAGTTTAACTGGATTGAAGGTTGAAGTCATAATAATATAAATTGTAAGTAAGTTTTTTTGTTACGTTTGCCCTCTTAAATGGCCCAATCGATTTTGGTCAATTTCGATACAGAGATAAAATGAAAATTGAAGAAGGGGAACTGGTGTAAGGGAAATTTTGTACCACGCACACACTCAGTGCAGGTCGTATGTAAAATTTAATTGTTAAAGAGTAACAATTCGTGGTTTTAAAGGTCGGGAGCCGTGTCGCATAGTTGGTGTAGTTGGAATCGGACACGTGGCTGGCATCGTAGAACACTGGGAAAAGATCACGTCGCAGGATATTGCACCTCTGCTTAAGTAAGCATTGCGAAAAACGTATTGCAATTATTTGTTGGTTTTGCTACAAACGTGATCATGAGGCTCACTTATTATTTACTTTATTAGTTTCAGACTTTTTGAATATCTAGACTCTATGAACTCTGTTTGTAATGAAGTTTAAGATTTCTCCCAGTCCAAATTTGACGCTGGAAAGTTTAAGTACGACAAAGCTCTTAACAGATTATTCATATTCCAGACACTACAGTCATCATTCGGATCATAAGTTGTAATTGGTGTTTAACTAACTTGTCAATTATAATTTTTATAAGGATTCCGCCTCCGTCTTTGTCGACACGTATCCTTCGCGTATCGGTACGCGCTGCCTGCGTAGGCGCATTGTTGTACGCCGGCTACAAGCTGATACCGCGACGCTGGCTGCCCTGATCCATGTACGCAGTTTTACGGTAAATGACTTAACATAGGGATAAATAGTTACTGAGTTTTTGTTATAAAAGATTAATTCTAAATAGAAGTATTAAATATAAAGATTATGGTTAATAAAGAAATCTTTCTTTACAGAATTGCTCAAGACTAAACATTTGGATTGGATTTCAATGAAAAGATCGTTCCAAAATGGAACAAATCGTGTCTTTTAAAGTATGTTTGTTATCTCTAGGCCTACGGTTAGACCGAAATAGTTTTTTTCCTAGTATATTTTTCTTCAAATCGATCTGCTCTATAACTTTTATTTTTTGCTTTCACGTTATGTAAATCAATCATAATAATAATACATTATCCCTGTTTACGAATTATACAACATAATGCAATTCAGTGGCGCACACTGGTGAAGTGCGCTAATGTTTAATTGAAACGTCATTGATATTGCTCAAAACCTTTAACAAAATAAAACTAATTTATATTTTTATTACTTCAATAAGTTTTTCTGTTTTTACTCATTTTCATCATCCAAAAATAATGATACATACGATGTCGATTGTGTGACGCGTCGATAAAATTGGAGTATTTGAAGTTGAGCATATTGCTCTTTAGTACTGTAATGGGAAAATTGAGAATATGTAATTCCGTCGCTCCATTGTTCGGGCTTAAAAGTAAATTAAAAGAGCATGATACATGTACATGATAATGACTCCATTATTTTAGTTTTCAACCCATACCCATATGGGTAACTTCTCTTAATTGAACGTGACTCAAATTCTAATGTGAACTGGAGAGATGTCGACAACACTAGATTAAACTTATGTCACTTATTAATTCCTCTCCGCAACGCTGAGCCTTTAAACAGATCTCTAAATGTGTTAAAGTATAAAGTAGATAGATATTTAGAAATTTTTAAATTATGACTGATTTCCATTTTCAATTATATTACCTCTTATGTTGGCTTCTCTTATAAATATTTGAATCGTGCATAGTAAAGTTAAGTAATCTTTTTAATATTGATTTGCTCTCGGGAAATATATCAGGAATAACTGTCATATAATTTCATTATTTTATCTCTAGTATTGTGAAGTAATATATATTTATTTTTTAACCAGGATGTCAGTATAGGAACCGTTATTAACATTGATTAAATGAGACTATTTTTGAATTATTAAAGGATAAGAGATTTAAAGTATGCAATTTATTATTATATTATTATAGGAAGAATAAATTGAAAATAAACGAATTTATTAAGTAATAACAGCATTATATATATTAATTGTTATTTATACAATGAACCGACAGCTTAATAAGTATTGTATTTTTGTTGTTAAATATAATTGTTTGTCACTATTATTATTGAAATACACATTTCGTTTATATTTCAATAAAAGTCCTTATTGTAAATTAAGTTTTTGTTATTATACATTCTTAAAATAAATTATAAGGACTGTGATAGAATTGTTGTTTTTTCTTTCCCTTAACCATACCCAATTCCTAACTCAAAATTTATTTGTAATCCTGATTGACCTTAGGCCCAAGTGTAAATTTGTATTGTTAACAATTACAACTTTTGAGGCTGAAAATGTTTTTGTGACATTATAGGAATCACCATTTTTTTTGTCAATTGCAACAAATAAAATAATCTTTTGTCACTAACTTTAATAAGAAAATAATGTAGTGTGATATGGGTGATTTTGTGCATAGCGAATCATTGTTGTTAAAAAATATTGACACTGCCTCATAGCGCATACTATATTTTTTTCAAGAAAGGGGCTGATAATTGAAAACTTTTTCGAGACTGACGTTTTCTAAAATATAAAAACTTAAGACTCTGTTTTTGTCAATTTTAAAAACGATATTAAAAATTCACAGTTTGTAAAATCAACCGCAAACAATGGATTGGACGATTTAATTTTAATCCATCTAAATTTATTGTAATTACAATGTTTAGATCTAGCAGAATAAATTACAGTGTTTTGTGAAAACAATCAAAGCATGAGATACCCAAAATGTTATATATTAAGAAATCTCTTGTTTTCTACCAAACCATCTCGTGGAGCACCAAGCGTAGTTAACAACAAAATACCTAAAAGAAATCGTAAATAATCTCCATTTTATGCTACTTTTAAAGTCATCTATATGTATAACATATATGAGTTACATTTGTTTGGACTTTTTGCAGACACAGGACCTGTAGTTCTCCGAAAATACAGTGATACTTCTAATTTAAACTTACCGCGTTCAGCAACCCTATTACAAAATGATAAAGATGCCACTGTGGTTTTACTTGGAACTGTACATTTTAGTAAACAATCAGTGGAAGATGTATCCCAGGTAAAAAATAGGCTTGTCTGATTAAAGTAACTTGAGGTCGATGTTACTAGATAGGTATTGCATTGATGAAACATTGCTTTTGGCCGAAAATAAGGCTAAATCAAACTTGATTTACGAGTAGATACTCCAATAGAAATTGGACAAAATACAATCATCCTATTACTTAACAATAGCTGGAAAAAATTAAATTAAAAAAATATTTTTAATTCTCTATTAGATAGTAAAGGGTCTCAATCCAAACGGAATAATGATTGAGCTTTGCCGACAGCGGGTATCTCTCTTAGAGCTTGACGATAAAAAGTTTTTGGAAGACGCTAAAAATTTTGATGCAAAAAAATTAAGGTAATTTTTAACAATCTGTAAGTGTATAATATGGCTAATATTATTTATTACCTTCTTGTGCATAACCCTTTTATTCTCACAGACAAGCAGTAAAAGGACAAAATTTTGTTTCTGGAATGTTACATGCAATGTTACTTAAGACGTATGCGGATATCGCTAAAGAATTAGGTGTCGCTCCTGGTGGAGAATTTAGAAGGGCATATCATGAGGTCATAACAATTGTTTATTGTAGTTGACAAACTTGTCGTATCTAGATATATTTATGCCCGCCTATTTAATGTATCTACTTAAATAAATTTAAAATCGCTTGTGTATTTATAAATTTAATGTTATCAAAAGATCCCGGGAACGGCAAAAAGATTTTTGTCTATTAGGAAAACTAATTACTTTCTTCTTCGTGAAGAAAATTAGGTAATAAAAGAAGCCTAGAAAAGCATCTTTCTGCTTTACAGGAAACGCTTAGTAAAATTTTCAATTACATGCCGAAATTAAATAATTTTATTGCAGATGAAAAAGATTCCTGGCTGCAAATTATTTCTTGGTGACAGACCAATTCAGATAACGATAGCAAGAGCATTTCAAACATTGAGCGTAATAGAACTGGGCCAGGTTCTATATCATTTGACCAATGCGAAGCCAAAACCTCTAGAGTGAGTAATTATAGTCAGTCAATTATATTTAAACACCCATCCTACTGAAGAGATATTATTGACATATTGTTAAATATATATAAGTATATTATTATAATACCAGATTAACCTTAGCTGCTGGTCATCGCAATGATACATTTATTGATCTTTTTAGCATAATATTTCAAGCCGTTATTACGTTAAAATTCACAGTAAACAACAATTGGAGAGATATAAAGACAGAGATTTTGTGCATGCGCAATTTGAAGAGATCACCAGAGAAGTACCGGCATTCAAAAAAATATTCCACGTGTTCGTAGATGAACGTGATAAATGTCTTGCGTATTCGTTGCAAGAATGTGTACGTACTGGTACGTACTTAAATATGACGTACCTAAAGACCTTAGTATTAGTAACGTATTACTTATTTTTTTAAAGACGGTTATCGCGTTATGATTATGATATTAGCATCACTGGTAGGAGACATTACATGATGATATATAATTAAAGACATGAAGCACATGATAGCATAAACATTTGAAAACAGTGATACGCTGTCGACCGGCAAATTGTGATATAATGATGTTTAGAGCATTCGAAAATTCATATATGTATACAAATTGCAACGCGCTTTTTCATTTCCAAAATTTAAGAATAAATATTGAAGGTATAGATTTTTATAGGTGTAAATTAGGAATTTTGTATTATTAAGTAAGTGTCACGAGTTTTACTGGAATTACAAAAATGGTGATTAAAAAATATTTATATTGTCTTTAGTTGAAAAACCTCGCGTATTGGCAGTAGTAGGAATGGGCCACGTGGACGGCATTATAAAATATTACGGCAGAATGAGGCAGGAAGATATTGTGCCGTTATTGTTGTAAGTACTAGATAGTAGGTAAATTGACATTGTTTGGATAATTTGAGTGTAGTAATAAATTAGCGTAACATAAGGTTGACAACATTATAATGTATACAGAAAAACCATTAAGCTAATTTAATGCCTACTGATATCCCTTACCAAAGTAGTTAGTAACTCAGAAACAGCAATATATTTTTAACTGTGCCTAACTGGTGTGTCGTTTAAAACAGTTTTAAATGGATTTTTTTTCTTTACAGTGATTAAGCTTTTGAACGACGACTTCGGAAAAGGTGGGAACAGTAATTGGCTCGCATTGAATGTCATCATTTTTTTAGAAAAATATTGCTGTTTCTATTTAAAATAAAAAAAATAAAATAACGTGAGAGTATCTATTTATTACCTAAATAATTGTTTCAGGGTCCCTCCAACGCCTATATATTGGTTAATTTTACGTACCGGCTTAAAATTTACGTTTTATTTTTTGTTGTTTTCTTGGTTGTACAGATTAATTTTTGGTTAAAATGTGCCCACAAATTGTTATATGGTTTTATTAATTGCCTTAGTGTTGTAATAATTTGCTAATACAAATATATTATAATGGGTGGTTTTGAAAATAAAACTACAGGTAATGAACGGAACGTTATTGGCTACCAGATCGGCCCTATCCTGGCTGGGAAATTTGAGGCCGAAGGCTTCTCCGAAAACTAGCCGACCTAAAATGCATTCTCGAAAACGTCACCGCCTTCCTTACTATATCTTATCTTTTCCAGTCTGCACCTTTCCGTAATTATAGTAATTACGTTCCGTAGTTTAGTAATACAAATGACTTGTTGACAGTGACATTCAGTATATCAGAATAACTGTCTCGGATCTATGGTCAATCAACATTTATGTTGTATTGTCTTATCTTGTATTTATTCAGTTTAAATTTTGATTATAAATGTTGTATTATTAAATACAATACAAAACTTTTTTATAATTATACATATGTGATATTTCATTAGCGGTGTCGTACTTTATGAAGTGACTAAATATGCGGCTATTCATTTTATTAATTACTATTATACAAATTAAAAATATTGAAAATAAAGATAATAGCTGTGGTTGTAATGTTAATCGTATTCATGGAGATAAGGATAGAAAGGAAAGTATGTTTAGTTCCCCTTCGAATAACGATCACTGCCAATTAAGTATGGCATGTGAACTTGATAATAATGAAAAAAAGGGTGTTCTAGATGAAATGGTTTTAATACCTGGTGGGATATACCAGTTTGGCACTGACGATGTAGTTATTGAATCTGATAAAGAAGGTCCAAAGCATTTAGTAGAACTTAACAGTTTTTATTTAGATAAGTATGAAGTATCAAATAGGGACTTCAGTCATTTTACAAGTGTAGCTAATTATAAGACTGAGGCTGAAATATTTGGAGATAGTTTTGTATTTACTTTGTTCCTTAATAACACATTCAAAGAGCAATTAAAAGGTTTTCGTGTAGCTCAAGCACCTTGGTGGTACAAAGTGTTTAAGGCTTCGTGGCATCATCCCTTTGGACCAGATTCTGATATATCAGGTAAATATTTGTTTTATAATTAATTAGTTTTGATTTCTTTCTTTTTTAATGAGAAATATTTGTGACTTACTTGAAACACATAATTTGTATATTTTATATTTTATGAAAATAATTCTCTAATTTTCCCATAGATGTTATGGATCATCCAGTTATACATGTTTCATGGAATGATGCCAAAGCATATTGTGCTTGGAAAGGACTAAGATTACCAACTGAGATTGAGTGGGAGGCAGCTTGTCGTGGAGGTCATCGAGATACAAAATATCCTTGGGGTGATAAATTATTTCCTAATCGAAAATATATGTAAGTCAGCAATGATTACATTTTGTTTCTTTTATCTGTCATGATTGCCTTTTATTTTTGAAATCACCTGAATTTATGCTGTGTTCTTAGGGCAAATATATGGCAGGGTTCATTTCCAAACTATAATTTGGCTAAGGATGGCTTTGTTGGCACCAATCCAGTGTATATGTTTCCACAAAATGACTTTGGTCTTTACAACATGGCTGGAAATGTTTGGGAATGGACTGATACTATTTGGTCACAGGATAAAGTAAGTATATAATACTAAATTTCAATTCATGCTTTGAAATTTAATAGAAAATATTTAGTTATCAACACTTGAAACCATAAATCCAACACCTACAAATTCTAAATTATAACTTCAATTGTTTTTTTTATATACTGTACAGTTATATTTTTTATAGACTAGGCTAACATATGTTAAGAGGGCTTTAAAAAATTTGAAAAATTGTCTTAGTGTTCAACATATAAGAACAATAATGTTTAAAAGTGAAATAACTGATCGCAAAATCAGAAGCCAGCTCCATAATTTAAAATATTTTTATACTGTATTGTAGTCAATTGCCAATGTTTTCTTAATATTGCAGTCACAAGAAAAAGTAAAAAGAGGTGGTTCATATTTGTGCCATCATTCTTACTGCTATAGATACCGGTGTTCAGCTAGATCTCACAACACAGATGATAGCTCAGCTGGAAATTTAGGATTTAGGTGTGCTAAGTCACTAGAATAAGTATTGAATATTTTTCATGGGTACTCAGCAAAGTAATAACTTATTAGATAATTTTATATTCTAAAGGTTAATAGTGTGTATAGTAAGAAATTGTAAATAAGAAAATTTGTTGTATTTTTCATAAGATTTAAAGTTTACTGCATACCCTTCAAATTTTTATACTCTATAAATATAGGACAATATTATATTTGTCTTGTATGCATTTATATGAATTTATTTAGTACTTAACATATTAAATCAATACCTGAAATTTAATATATTTCTTTGCTACTTATGTGTGTTCTATGAATTTTGTTGTGTGTACTAGTCTTCCCATGAAATGGTAACTTTTTTAAATATAATATTTTTAATATTAGTACTTATTTATAATTGTCCTGATTTCTAAAACTTCTTGATCTATTGCGACAACAGACTTAGTGTAATAATATTGCAAGGGACATGTGAAAATAGGTGAAAAATAATATCTAACCCTTATATTTTATTTGCATTTTTGTATAAAAATTGCAATAGTACATAAACCAATTTATTATAATTTAATACTAATGAAACAATTTTATTTACAAAATGGCGAGCATAGCTTTTACTGCTTACTTCAAAGCAGTTATGTTCAGATTACAAAAGCACCTCAATTCTGGTAAGTACAAAACAAAACGGAAGACAATATATTTTAACAGCTATTGCTCGAAAGCCTATATTAAATTTGTTTCTACAATGTAGAACATGGTAACAATATATAACGTTGTTCATTCAATACTTATAAAATAAAGAACCTAAAATTGGTAGGGATTTAGTGCCCCAAACGAGTAATCTGCAAACATGTTTTCGAATACAACCTAATATATAATGTTAACTAAATTGACTATAATTTTTGTACCACACATGGTAAATATATGAATACTTAGTTTGCAGACGACATCGAGATGGTTTCACATTATTTGGTATAAATAAAAATATAAATTAAACAAAATAAATAGCTAACACAACCTTGGTGTCATTAAAAAAACTAAGTTCATTGCATTGCAATTGTATATTTATAGTTATACAACAAAGTCTAAAATACTGTTCGATCGCACAAGTTGTCGAAACTTACTGGACCTTTATTGTTATTTAGTTTAGGATTGAACATGTGCGTATTAACTATTTTTTTATAAGATAGTGTGCATAATGGCTGTTGTATAACAAACGCATTAAAATATTTTCGTTGTATTTATGACCATCCAGTAAGTGTTCGATTCTATGTATTCCTGAGAGCATATGTGTGATGTATGTGCGTCTAGCATTTAAGGCATTGAGTATGCAAAACTGGACAACTGGTAACTATTTGTACTACTGAGCGCTTAAATAGTATACGAGTATTATTTCAAGACAATTGTTTATATACTTTAACTTTTGTGCTTTAATTTGTTCTACCCACAAAAATTAATATAAGAAAACAAATGGTCCTCCTCATAGTGGTTATCAGTCTAACGCTGTCTCCAAAAAAATAACTAATAAATGTATAATGATTGTTATATTGTAACCAAAAAATACAGAAAGCTCTATTTTGCATACCCAAGTATTCCGTGCATATAGTCAAATGTTAAAAAAATAACAATAACCAAATTGTTAATAATTTGAATTGCATTATTACTATTGGTGGAATTTCATTAACTAATATCAATTATTATATGTTTCAGAAAACTGTGTATATCTTTCTATACAAATTTCAAACATAACATTCAATTGTTTCTATTTGATCAAAATTCAGGCTCATTTTATATTAAAAAAAATGTATAAAATCGTTGCTATCCATTATATAAATATAATAAAATTGTTTCTAATATTTAAACATTGTTTTTTTTATTAGCGAACATAACATAACCGGATTCTAAATTATACTCAAGAATAATAAAATTATAAAAGTAATATTAATGTAATACAAGACATGATTAACGACCTTCTGTAATCCAATAATGTGAGAAGAAATATAATAAAATTGTAGTTTTCACGAAAACATATATATTTTGGCTTTTAATAACAACTAAAGATATATTATAGTCAATGATTTCCATAACTTTTATCATTTTAATCTAATAAATATTAATTTCTTAAACATTTCGAATATGTAAAGTCGATAACAGGATTAACTCGGTTCATAATTTCAACAGTTGAATACTTATATGTTAAATATATACATGAGTACATACAAGTACTTTCAGAGGTAACTATACTAAAAGCGACGATTGTAAAAGTACAAAACGCTATGCGATCACATATCTAGCTATAATTTGTATCATAAAAATAAAATGTACACCACTGATACCGCCAATATACACTAGATAATCACATTTATAGGTCCAGCCACTATATAATGGACATACAAGGCACTCTACAAGTGATATTAAGTCGGTGAACAAATAGTTTTTTTAATCGTATTGTACAAAATACTTTTTAAATATTCCTTCCTACACATGCATTTTACAGTTGTTGGTCAACTAAGTTATTGTTTTACATTATTTTTATTATTTTTTGTTGGCTATAAAGGTTATTAAAACCCGATATAGAACAGGAAAGTAAAAAAATAGAGCAAAATTGAAAGCTTCGATTATATTTTTGTTCACCACACCGTAAACATCTCCAAGTTAAGTTTGCAATTTGTATGTCCATTTTGAATTGGCGGAATTAATAACACTAACACCTCGATGCGTCGATACGACGGTAATGCGACAAGGAAGTTCCGTCACCGTATCTCGTGATAGGTCCACGTATTGAATGAAGCCGAATTAATGTAAGTTCGGGCAATGAATCACAGACGAGGGAATGCTAGAAGGATTCAAGCCCGAGGGGTCAGTTGCCCGCGGGCAGGACGGTGCGCGCCCGCACGAGTCCGTTCGTGTGCCCGTTGCTGTAGCCGTTCTTCACTGACCCATTCTTGTACATCACTTCTGTAGACCTAATGTCCGTCGTCACAGGAACTGGGGACTTCGCACGGACCTGCAATACCACATCTTTCTTTATACGCAATTGTTTTAACCTTTAGAAAACAATTTAGCTTTTAACTAGAATGAAATACACGTAATAATTAGAGAAGAATTCTTAAGCCTTGTCAGTGGCACTATGTATTTTAATGTATTAGGCCTGTATGTTTAAATTACTATTAAAGTTTTGCAAGTGATTGTGTAATAGATTGTGTGTGAGATATAGGATTGGTAGATAAAATTGCTTAATACGGTGATTATACGTTATTGCAAATATTATACACGGCACGGTGTTTAATATTTGCAATAAGGTATCACCCGCGATCAGGGCGTGTGCAAAAGTTTATAACGCTAATATATTTCACAATACTGCTTTATCTTGAATATTTGTTTAAAAAAGAGACATCACACATTTGTAACATTGATGTTCAAGGATATATTTTCTAATTTCTATTAGTTATTTATGTCTAGTTAGATATATTAAGGTTATAAATTATATAAACTTTTTCCCCAATTAAGCAAAGCGTGTCAAGTGAACAAATAATTATATCTCGTAAATATCAATCATAATTAAATAATATGATAAATTATTATTAGGTTTATAATCCATTTAAGATTGGATCAGGGTTAAAAAGTGTACCAAGCACAAAGACAACCTTATATTTAATAAAGTTGCATATAAACAGTATTTTGTATTTTAGCACGGTGACTTAAGAGTTTTCTAGTTAATTATTTATTCTATGTGCCGTCAATATTGCAATGTCATTTTATCTAAATACATTACATATCTTAATTGCGATATAATAATGTGTGAAACTTATAAATAATGCTCCGCTGCTGGTGACCTTCTAGATTAGGTTTTTTATACTATTTTTATTTTTGTATTTTACTTTTATATCTATTTTATAAAATACCTATATAAGAATTAAAATATAATATTATGATAGAAATCAATAAAGCTAATAATATTTTTATGCATTTGGAAAAACTTAGTCAAAACGATACAAGTATAATTAATGTCTATACAATTCATTTGCCAAAAACATTCCTACCACTAATCAGTTAGTAAATGTATATTACGAGAAATAAACTTTAGATTACCTTTGGTTTTGAGTAAGACTGGTTGTAAAAGTCTTTGAAGAGGAAGAAGAACATGACAGCGTGCATTCCTATCCACCATACGAATGCGCGAGGGTAGTCGCAATCTATGAATAGCAATTGGAACGCGTGCACCATGATACCGATGAACTGAGCCTGGAATAAATCTTCTTATTATGTATCTAAACAATATGCTCCAATGACGAAATCTTGATGATTATTATTGATTACATTTTAAAGTATTCTAATTTCAGAAAATCACAGAGTGTAGTTTGTTATATCAATGTCAAAATAGTAATTATCAACGCCCATGAACATCTGAGAGGCCTCGTCGCTTTTATAAACTAATAATACCTACTGGCCTTCAGTGAAGTATGGATCTAATACATATTATTTACCAATACAACAAATTCTTCATTAGACTTACTATAAATAGTGACCTATTGCGCAAACCGTACTGAAATATGTCGGTGACCTTCATTATACTCGGACACTGTGCATTAATAGGATGCAGGGGAATTAGGACAAGGTGGTCCTTGGCAACGGTTCCATGTGAAATTACATGTAGGGATACATCACTTTTTATAACATTTATGATACTTCATTAGTACTGCAAGACTCGTTTTATATAGTTTTTTTTACCGCTACTTTTTTACCTTTAGGTATATTAATAATTCGTGCCGAGAACATACTGAATCTTAAGCCGTTTTGAAATTGTTACATCGCAAAACATAATGACGGTTAAGTAATAAAAAATATACCTCGCCCATCTTCATGTGTATAAACTCGATTAAATTATGACTACAATCCTGTTTTTGTTTAAAAACGCCTTTTTTACACATTCGTGTATCTCATATTTTTCCATAAATTAAACTACTTTTTGGTAACAATTAGTATAATTAATTATTATTTAGATATGGCCAGTACGTATATTGATAGGGTAATGAATATAGAATAGTTCAAGTTTTTTTTTATTTAACATTACAAATAAAGTACTTACCATCTGTAATGTCGTTAGGTATCTCTTCCACCACAAGAACCGCCGCCACCGAGGTCCCATCGCTGCGACCATGTAGTAGGTATACATTACGATATGCACAAAGGTATTCAAAAGGCCAAAGAACGTCGAATGACCTCCGGGAGTGAATTTCACTCCGAACCAGACTGACATCGGCATCACACCATGATGAATCACGTGAAGAGTAGATACGTGATCAAATTTCTTTCTAAGCACAAAGAAGATCTGGGAAAAAGAATCGAATGAATATTAAAAAAATAGTTCTTTGTAATAACAGATTTTTTCTTAGAAAATTCCTTCCCTGTCTGTTGATTCCGGTTAATCTTCGAAATAGCTGGACCGATTTGGACGAAATTTTCATTGACTGATAGCTAAACTTATGGCGTATTTTTATAACGTTATTATCATCATCATCATGTGTATATAAAATCAAATGTGAATGTGTGTGTGTAAATTAACGGGGTTACGCTAGTTGTAAATATAAAAATACAATACGTCATATGGAAAAGATACGGGTGGTAAATATACCGCTGCAAATTTGTCTGATTCTTTGGTCGATTTTGATTTGATGACGAACAAAGGTGTGTTGAATTTTAGCTTATAAAGATTAAAAAAAAAATTATGTACACATAATTCGATTTGGCAAAAATGTTTATAGTATTTATAATCATTGTTTATAACATAAATTACATAGGCAATTAAGATATCATTTTAATTAAAGTTTTTAAAATTAGTGTAAAATTTAAATTCTAATGTTTCGCTATATATATATAAGTCATAGTAGTAGATAGTTACTTTTTATTCTATTTATAATACTAGTCAATAATGACGTAATAAGGAAATTATGCAAAAAAAGCTTTAAAAGTAAAGAAGTGTAAGATATTTAATGCATTGTAAACCTACTTGGACTCCGTGATGAATACATTACAAGAAACTCAATTTATAGTTGCCAAACTACTTCCTCTATGGCTAAGTTTTCAGTTAAATATATATTTTACGTGGACATTGATATTTTAAAATATCATAAAATGTAAAGCGAACGTGATTTAATAAACTACTTTAAAAATGCCAAATAAACTTCGTGCAATAGTCGTAACGGTATTTCACGTTTAAAACATCAAATAGATAAAAATTATGACAGTTTGGATTAACTCATAATATTAATAAACTTACCGTATCAAAAAATTCTGTAAACTTTGAAAAGTAGTACCACCAACATACGTTAACCATCTGTAATTATCATTATATTATTAATTTGAATACAATTCAATAAAACACGAAAAATATACCTAAGCAAATGTTTCTAAAAAATTATTATTTTTTTGGAAGCAATAAAAATTATGCCATTACAGTTTCGTCACAATCATATGAATTAGGTAATAACATTAATATACTATAGATTTTACCAATGTAAAAGCTATATATTAGCTTATGATTGATGGCTATTGTTATAACGTACATACAAAAAGATAAAATGAAAACTTGACTAAGGTATCAAAATAGGTGAGCTAATTTCATACTGAATTATTATAAGAATTAATATTGAATTGAAATTACAATTGATTTAAAATTAATACAATATGTAACTGTTGTATTTGTTACCTTAATATCAGCTTTTATTGTGTTGGTTAGTGTTCGAAAATTTATTACAGTTTTAATGAAATGAGGTAAAAAAGCTTTAATATGTCTCACCATTCTCATTCGTCCTATCACCGTATGAAATGTCTGACCGAAGCTTATCTTAACGAATCGTGCAATGATTATTATAATTAAGCAATCAATATGGATAAATATATTTATAATATATCAGTTGTATCATTAATTACAGAACATAAATCGATTGGATTAAGTGGAGAATATAAGTGCCTCACGGTCAGAAAAATAACAATGTGTGAAGTGAGCCACGTAAGGCAGACATTAACATTTGTGGTCTTGTGTTAGACACTATGCTCTATGTAGAAGATTACAAGCAAAAAACAATGAGGTACCGAGATAGTCCTATGGGTGGATTGAATTCATTGGAAAGTGTAAATACAGTAGAATTAATAATTCACCCTCATCGTTTGTGGATGTTTGGAGTGGTCGACCGGCTGACAGTGAAAGTTATACCTGCCTGTGAACCAGCCTGCGCCTCCAATCTGAAACAATATACCGACACCTGACCCTGTGTTATTCGTATTTCCATAGCATGTGGTCATACGCCTCTACGACCGGTTAATTACCAGCTGCCAATGCGCGCAAACCTGACAGAATATTACTGCCACTTAGATAGGTAAGATAATTTATATTTTTCAGGGTCAATGCAAATCACGTGCTCATGAAAAGATACTAATCGTGAGTTATTATTTATCACTGCAGTTTAACCGTTTCAATGACGCAACCATTAACAAAACCCATAATGGCAGAACGGAGTTCCATTGAATGATGAGTAGGTAGTCAAAGATTTAAAAAAAAACTGCATATATATACGGAAATGCACGGTTTAGTTTAATTTAAATGTAAGAAAACGACTTGATTATTTGATTTAATTCAACCGTAATATCAAAAAGACTGCATCGACCCTCGATGTTAGTATAATATGCCGTATAAGTATCAATCAATGCGTACATATATTTTTATACACTTATAAATACCCTAATATCGAATCATCGTAGTTTAGTATAATACATGCCAGTTGCTGCGAACGTATTTACAGGTCCTGAAAATGATCTATGTATATTTACAGTGACGTTAGTTTCATTTTTGGCAATGCAGGCTTATGGTGATCTTCTTATCACTTACTCTATTGGCTATAGGATTGTCAGTGTAGTCCACTGGCTGGCAACGGAGGCTGTAATGCTTCAGCCAGCCCCCCATCATGCTCTGGTCATATTTGTTAAATCATAATATAACATTTTCCATGTATTTAATAAATTAATTTTAAAATTTGCTAATGTTAAAAGTGTTTACCTACTAAGATTAACATTCTCTTTTACTATAAATATATCCATGAAAGGAAGAGATTGAATTACTGGTCAGCTATGTATATGATACAGGTTTTCTACAAAACTAGTTTTGTCAAAATAAAACGAAAACACCAAGGAGAAATACCTCTGTTTCATATTTATAGATGTAGTAGCACTTTGAACACATATCAAAAAGTGTATTATAGGCTGTGGCTAAATAATAAAAATATGAAGATTATTGGCAGAATGATTAATAATATTAACTATGTACATAGCTTTATTTCATTTTAAAATTGTTATCTTGAATTTTATCATTAATAACTTTTATGCTTACATTTAGATATAAAGGGAAACAATTAATATTTTAAAAAATACGAAGAATATTTTTATCTTTCAATAATAATATTTATAAATCATTACGATATTTAAATTGTTAACATGTTGTTTAAAGTAAATAGCTTCTTTTTTGCTTAGCAGTTACTTTTCATGACAAAGTTAATTTGCTTGACATTACTGCTAAATAAATAATTATTTTATTTTAATTGTTAACATAACCTAGGCATCTTACCTGTTTCTACTGAAATTATAAGATACTTTAATTTTAATTTAAACATTTCGTACAAAATTATTTAGTAACTGTCTTATTAGTTGCACTTGTTTCCGAGTTTCAAAGATGTCTGAGCATTAATTGTATTGAAGTTACGTGAGTAAAATGATACTGTGTTGCAATACTAGATAAACTTGTACAATATTTTTTATTATTTTTTAACAAATCTCTGTTAAATTTTACACCTATCTCTAAAACAATTAAACGATTGTCTGTTAAAACTAGAAAAAATTAAAAATATTATTACCTCATAAAACAACCATGTGCTGAATAGTACTTGTAAAAAATTATACACTATTAACAAATTTGTTAATTCAAAGGGCTTTCTGTTTTCCATAAACCTTGGGCCTATAACCTGAAATTAATTAAAAAACATAAATTTCAAAACAAATGCAATTAATATACATAAAATACAATATTTATCAGATGTGTCACTTTAAAATTGGTCTTATGAGTATAGTACTAAATTTACAATTAATGTCTATAATCGGTACTAAGGAAAAATAGATAATTAAACATAAGAATGTTTTAATAAAGCGAGGCAACTTGAAAGGAATAAGTCCTTTCAAGAATTTAATGGTGACATATAATCAGGAATTTAAGTTGTGGACTTAATAATTTAAAACTATTTTATTACCTTGACTAGATAAACATAACTAAGACATATTATTAATGTAGGAAATGGTGAGCTCATCAGGAACCATGAATTTGTCCGAGGATCTATAAATAAAAGTAAATAGTTATAAAATCACGAATTTTACAATTAATTATACTATTTTTAAGATTTAAAACACCTGCAATTGTAATGCTGCTTCGTTAGTTAAATATTTATATTTAGACGTATAAATTTAGAATTTCGAATAGTGATTTATTCAAATTTGTTTCTTACCTCCATACTTATCCATATAATGATGTATATCACTGATATATTGTAGCACTAAAGCCATTGTGACGGTTTCTGAAAAAGGAATTCAATAATTTTTAAATATAATTTACCATTTAAAGTGATTAGATTTATAGATAGGGTTACAAGATGAGATAACACCCGAGTACCTGTCTCTTCAGCACTGTTTTAAAATGACAATTATCTGAGGTACGTATTAACAGCCGATACCGATAGGATACTTTTAGTATATCATAATTATTCTCATTTAATTGAACATAATGAGTTTAATTTATTAATCTCATGATATTTTTATAAATAAAGGACTAGAGCACATTTTCAATAAAAAGTATTTCGGTCTACTTTACACTTAGATACCTACATGTTCTTATTAAATAGGACATAGGTTACTGGATTGAGCATAGATATAGATATACTCACATATCTATGGGAATGAGATATGAAAATGACAGATGACTGTGACAGTTCGTAATTGACAACTGAGAGATCAGCAATTAGTGACGTGCAACGTTACGTGTTGAGTTAAAACTATTTCGTTATTAACGATACTTGGAATATTAAATTCACTCAAATTTATGAAAACGAATCGGAAATTTTAAGTATTATTATAATAGACATGACGTATTATATTTGACTTTTGTGTCTTTAAGATGTATGTGACACGCGTTA